>JAPEIX020091962.1:0-10449 GCA_026122405.2 Zoanthus sansibaricus
TTCACTTTGCAAAGATGCTTTCACATGTTCGTCTGCCATTAATAAATGCTCATCTGCTTAGCGAGCGAGTGGAAAATAACGAACTTGTAAAGGTAAAAAGCTTGTTTTGAGTTTAGTTACTTTGATAATTATGAGTTTCGTGGCGGAACAGTAACACGCCGTTTAGCGCTTATAATAACAAAATTGTAATTTAGGTAATCCCCATGTCGAAATTTTGTGATAACTGCCGTAACAAGTGTAAGTATGTGGCGTTACCAGCTAAGCTTTCATCAGATTAGCTGTAGTTTAAATAATCCAAGGTGTAAATATCTATCAGTCATCTCTGTTCGTAGTGTAAAAGAGCTGACATTCCAGGATTTTTAAAACATTTAGGGATCGGGATTTGATTGAGCTGCCTTGCCCTGGGGAGAACGTTTTCTCAACCCGCAGATAAAGAACTATTCGAGGAGAGCGAGGAAGAAACGAGAAATAAAATAATTTCGTTTTATTGTAGTTGATATATTTCCTACCCTTTTATATAAATTATTCCAAAGTTATAAATCTAGAAGATAAACCTATTAGTTTTTTACGAAGCGCGATAAATTCAACCCTTAAATCAATGATAAATTCAATCACAGATGACAAATTGCCAAATCAACAAATCCATTCAGTGGTCCGCGTTGCGGACTCGATCCCAGGCTATCCTCAAATTCCCAATACCTACCACTGAACCACGCTGCCTCATATATAGAATAATATAGAAGAACAAACACTAAAATGCTATTACAACAAACGAAAACTAGCCAGCTTTGCTTAAACAAACCCGACAAACCTTTTTTAATATTGTGTGGACAATGTAATGGATAATCTTCTAAATAGCCCGTCTGAAAGCATTGATACAAATACATTTCATCCTTCGAATGTTTTAGCGGTCACCTAAAGCAAAAGAGCTTCTAATGGAAGCTTTACTTTACCACACGACAAACCAAGAGAAGAAGCGATCACTGCAGAACTCAAGAACTCGTCCAAGACTCTGCTCTAAACTTATTGACGTCATCGTTCTTGTAGGTGGTAAAGCGAATAACCAGGATGAAGCCCGTATGACCGTATGCTATGAGCCGGAATGCAATAAATGGTACTCACTCTCTCATACTAGGTAAGTAGGTTTGCTAGTTTTTGTTGAAACAAATGTTGATACAGGCCGATTTTGCAAAGGTCATCGTATTGAACGGAATTCACGTACACCTATGGATCTACTACATTTAATCTGCACATAATGATTGAGACTTAATACATGAATTCCTTTCCGTTGGGGCTTCGATTTTTTCAAGCTTCTTTTTTGCAACTGTTCACAACGAAAATGAGTAAGGCCTGCGTACCAAAATGACCGCGCAGGCCTGAGTATAGCTTGTTTGGTTGACAGAATTGCTTAACTCATTGAATCAACGCTAATAGCAACAACATTTTGTATAAAAGAACAAAGCGTTCGGATTTATTCTTTTATAACTACATTTATTGAAAAAAGAAAGGAAATCTGAAACTTTTTCTTTCAACTCTGACACTTCACTTCTCTTAACTTTCAATTCTGAGACTTCACTTCTCTTCACATTCAACTCTGAGATTTCGCTTCTCCTCACTGTCAACTCTGAGCCTTCACTTCTCTTCACTTTCAACTCTGAGACTTCATTTCTCTTCACTTTCAACTCTGAGACTTCACTTCTCTTCACTTTCAACTCTGAGCCTTCACTTCTCTTCACTTTCAACTCTGAGACTTCACTTTTCTTCTATTTCAACACTTGAGACTTCACATCTCTTCACTTTCAACTTTGAGACTTCACTTCTCTTCACTTTCAACTCTGAGACTTCACTTTTATTTTATTTCAACACTTGAGACTTCACTTCTCTTCACTTTCAACTCTGAGACAAAGAGGATGAAGTAAGAGGGCTAGAGAATCTTCATATAGATTTTATTCATTCCTAAGGTAATTTATCTTAAGTTATTTTTAGACAGGATATCTCCATGCATCTCTTCCGCGGATGTTACTCGCTCGTCTCAGGTCATTTTGTGAAAAGTCCACTCAACGCACGAGAACATCCGCAGGAGAGCTGGGTACCATGTCTAAAAATCACTTGAGAGGGATAACCTTTGCTAGGAATAAAATTCATAGGTGGCATTCACTCTCTTTCTCTTCAATGTCACTTGTCATGTATTGTGCTGCGTACTAAATTTTATTGCCAGTGAAATCCGAAGATGTCGATTTGTGAACATTAGTAGGTTGCAATTAAAATTCTTACAAATTATGGATTCGTGGGGGTAGTACACGAAGTTGAACAACGATGGAAACTGCAGTGTTTGTTGTTGTTATAGATAAACTCCAATTTACGTTTTTCAAATAACATTTCAACTAAAAAACATTTTTTTTATTATTTACGCTATCAGACATACCTTCGAAGACCACAGCATTGCTGTTGTAGAAGACTATATCTATGCATGCGGTGGTTCGTTTGATGGTAGAAGTTCTTTAATTTTGAAAGACGAAGTCGAACGTTTTGATACTTACCACAACCGCTGGGACAGAAAATCTCCCATGATACACGCCCGGGTACGGAGTGCAATCGCAGTGCATGACGGGTTGTTATATGTTGTAGGAGGTGAGATTTCTTCTGTTTGACCAATTTTTTTGTTAGTGGTGCTTTATTCAAGAACCTTCTTCGTTTCTTAAATTTGACTCTTCCTAAAAAATTGTCTTGGCTAAAGCTAAGTTTTACCATTCAAATTAATTCCAAAAAGTGGCCTCTAAAAATCACAGAATTGGAATCGCCAAGTTTAAGAAAAACTAGAATCTTGGATTCTGAAATCAAATCAGGTAATTGACTAGGAATCGATAAAACACTATTTTTGATTACTTGCATCGAGGTAAATGCTGTAGTAAGCTAAACTAAATCCTTTACGAGCCTAGTGGCCCATGGAGCAGCCGATTATCTCCGGTTTCTGTAGTGTGAAGTGGAGGAGAGTCTTTGACTTCCCCTGGACGAAAAACTAATCCATCGCAGGTTAGCTCCCAGCAAACGCTGGTACTCGTTTACCTAACTTGAAAGGATATAAAGCAGACATAGCGTAGGCAATAAAGAAGGTCGCACAAATATTCAAATCTCAGCAGAGCCGGGATCGAACTGGCGACCTTGTGGTCGGAAAACAGCTCTGTAAAACAAAAATGTACCCACGTGAATTTTAGTGTATATGTTAAAGCGGAAGTAGAAGGTCGCTAGGCACAGAAAAAATGTATTGTTGTTAAACATTTCATTTCTTTCTATTGGATGAACATAGCTAGCTAAATCCTTTACGAGCCTAGTGGGCCCATGGAGCCTGCGCTTAGCTTATCTCCTTTTTCTGTTGTGTTAAGCGGATGAGAGTCTTTGACTCCCCCTGGACGAGACACTAACCATCGCAGGTTAGCTCCCAGCAAACACTGGTACTCATTTAACTAGTACTGTGGAAGGATGGAAAGCCGGGTTGGCTTAGGAGGAAAAGAAGGTAAAACAAGTATTCGAGTGTCGGCAAACTACCGGGATTGAACTGGGGACCTTTGGTTGGAAAGCAGAGATCTTACCAACTGCGCCAACCACGTCCGCGTCCGTCCACTGGATGAACATATTCTATCAAAAATATTTCATCTTTTGTCACATGCTACTGCAAACTGATGTTTTATCAAGCAGACGTTTTTAACAACTATTTCAGGTTTAACAGAAGACTCACACAATCACTGCGAGGTATATAATCCTATAAACGACACGTGGAAACCATTTGCAAGTCCAACAGTCCAAAGAACTAATCATAGTCTGATTTGTTCAAGCTCTTTCATATATGCCATTGGCGGAGAGGGACCTGGTTGGTTTGAGCCTATAATCAGCATGGAGCGGTATGACCCATCAAATGACACGTGGTGTTTTGCTCCGCCAATGAGAATCGGTAAATCTGGAACATGCGCAGTAGAAGTTGACGAAAAGATCTATGTGATAGGTGGTTCAACTGGTCATAACGTTCTGAATAGCTGCGATATGTTTGACGCTGTTACTCAAGAGTGGAGTGAACTTCAAGGTGAACAATTCTCCAGCCAATGGTAGTTATAATAATCTGTATCATAAATGGTTTAGTTTTTTCACAACTGTAATACTGTAGTTATTGACATTGACGACATCAAAGACTGCTAGTCTTTCTAGAAAACGTATTTGGAACTTGATTCAGTTGCTGTTTGGGACAAAAAAATAATAGAAGCTGAAAAAGAATCCATTTATCTTTCAAATGAAGAAAAATAGGGGGTTGCAACCCTTCCATATGTCCCTAGAGCCTTTGTCAAACCTAGCGGGTCCCCAATGTGTTCTGGCTTTTTTAAAGGTAATTTTAGGTTTTCCAGTTATGCTTATGAAAAATACTCTTGAGAAGAGAAAGGTTCGACAGAGAAAAATTAAATTTTGACAGTTTACAAGATTTTTAAGGGTTCTTTTACTGCCAGTCACTTTTACATCTTCTTAAGACTGATCGCGTATTTAAAACCAGAAATACCAACGTTGATTTGTTAACCAATTCTTTGAGAAATTATGTCATAAAATTTGGAACTAAAGTTCTTCGTGATACGGCACAAATTTAAATATTTTTTTGTTACAGTTTAATTATATGTTTTGTTTCTTATGCAGGCATGAGTGAGGGACGACAGAAAGCAGAAGCAGTTGCTATGGGAAACAAAATCTTTGTGATTGGGGGTGAACCATTTCAAGGTAACACATTTCTCGAATCTGTCGAGTGCTACGATATCTTTGCCAATCAGTGGATGGACATAAGCAATTTACCAATTGTGAAACACGGCTTTAAATGTGCTCCATTGAGAGTAAACACTGATCTTTTGATGCCAATAGTCAACAAGAAACCTAGCTCAAGATTGCAGCAAAAGAAAATGCAGCACAATTAGAGAGGGGAGAGCACCTTCAAAACGAGAAAGAAAGTCAAATAGTGACGGTAGTAATGTAACGTTGCCTAATTTGGCCGTTGTCTCGTGGAACAACAAGCAAGCCGACTAACTCTTGGAAAGCAAATATACAAATCTTATACATATGCATAAACATTTACATAAAAATATACATATACATGTTCATTTACATATGCATGTCCAAATATACACATAAACAAATACATATTCATATACATACAAACCAACATAAACATATACATTTATACTGATACACATATACAGTTACATATACCTATAGATATACGTAAACTTGGTTTTCCTATTTGGGACATACATAAACATATTTAAATTTTTCGTTTACTTATGTAGTGACACACTTCACGAATTCTTTCAAATTTACAACCATCTTCTTTGACATATACCAACAACAACTGATTAAAACATTAGATCAACAACGTTTAGTGAATGAATGTCTCTGTAGAAATAAAGCCCAACGTTGACGTTCACGGAGTTTACCGCTGACCCTCTGTAGGACATTACGTTACACAAAGATATTAAAAGGATTTACTCTGTACAGAGCATGTCGGCCATATTACATTTTTCTAACTATATTATTTTATTCAGCCGGGGATTATACGTTACTTTGTTGTAAGTTTATACACGTTACGTTTATATTGTATCTTTATAATGCATTTTTAGAACATTGAACATTGTTTTAAGCATTCAATATTTTTATATCGATCTACATTATTGTTCGTTTGTATCGGCACTGCAAGACTCCTTCATCGTTGTTACTCATTAAAATGGTAAACAAACGAGAAGTTATTTCTTCAGAATGAGGTACTAGTTCAGCACAAACCGCGTAGTTCTTGGCATTGATAGGGATAATTTCCGTAGTGGGGTGTACTTATTTATGCATGCAGTTTCATTGTGTATATTACTGTAAAAGTTAGGGTCTGGGAAAGAGCTAGTTTTTATGATTAAACAATAGTTCACCCCAATATGGAAATTTTACCTTGAGAAGGTTCTGTAGCCTTAACTACAGTATATAAAGTGTAATATATGCAAATGGTTAGACTTTTATGTAGCCTTTGAGAGAATTCTGTGTTTAAGTGTCTCTGTCTGTCGTGTGAAAGGTTTCCATCCACCTTAGAGGAGTAAAGATAGTGTTCCCAGTTATAGTTAGTAGACCTTTTTGGCAAGCTAGAGGTGGCATAATTGGCAACTAAATAAAGTCATCATCATCATCATCATTATTATCATTATCATTATCATCATTATTACTATAAAAGTTATTTTGGGTAAAATCTCCGTATTGGGGTGTACTATTGTTTAATCATAAAAAATAGCTCTTACCCAGAACCTAACTTCTACAGTAATATACACAATGAAACTGCATGCATAAACAAGTACACCCCAGTACGGAAATTATCCCCTATTTAGAATTTTAAAAATGGATGTTTTGAGCATTAGTTCATTTTCAGGTTTTGTATTTTAACCTTTTAATTCCTAGTCAGTTAACAATGCTGAAGAGAATTTAACAATTTATCTGGGACTGAAAGGGTTAAATATTAAATCTGTATGAGTATATAGTTTAAATTACAGCCCACCTGTTGACTTTTTTACACTCTGATGGCTAAAATGCATCATATGATACAAAATTGCAGGACAGCTATCAGGTTATATGCTCCTTCCGTCTTTCGATTTTGTCTGTCATTTTTAAACATATAACAAACATTTTGTAAAATTAACATGTTGATGGCAAATCAAGAAAACTGTTTTGCTAAAACTAGCAGCCAAGCTATAACGCTTTGTTTCCAGAGCTGTTCCAGGAAATTAAGAAAAAAAAGTCAAAAAATGCTCTCATTGTCTTTGAAGGGTTGGCTGAATTCACATAAATTTTGTTCATAGCAGATTCGAGCAGAAGGTTGAAAAATAAGTAAACCTCTTCCAGTCCATATTTTTGTACAATCTATCAGCGTAGAACATATCTTCCGATATACTAGTTGCCAGAAATTGTTTATTTACTAAATGAGTATGACCTTAAAAAATTTAATCCAGTATTAACCTTAAAGGGGTTTTGGTTAACCTAATTGGTAAGATGCCAGTCTGTCGTGTGAGAGGCTTGGATTTGATTCTTGGCCGGACCAACACTCAGGCTTTACTCCCCCCCTCCCCTCCAACTCCTATCCCGTCGGGCTATGAAATCTCAAAAAAAAGTCGACTAGATAGGGTTAAAATAATTGAGGAGAAGGTGCTGCCTTTGTTTTGACATCGGCAAATGGTTAGACTTTCACTTCTTCTTGGATAAGGTCTCTGTCCACTTTATTATTATTGTTATTATTATTATTATTATTATTATTATTTGGGTATTTTCCTGTATTTGTTGTGTCCTTGTTATAAAAAAGCTACTATCATCTATCTTAATTAATCTTGTAGCCACACTAGGACATACCGAGTGGTTCTGGCGCAACCTTTAAATCCTGGAAGCTCATTAAATGTAAAAGTTGAAGAAGTATTTGCGCATGCAATGAGTCCCTTCCCGACCAAGATTACACAATCAGAAAAGCAGTTTGTGCTGTTCTCTGGTAACCATTATTTGTACTCATTCTACACGGTGAAAAGTCAAACAACTACTGTGACACTGGCTTCATCAACAATTGAGTCGTATAGTAAACTAAAGCCGTCAAGTCAACAGGATAGCATTGTAAAATATGGGCCATATGCTGACAGCGAGCCTTTCAAACAGAGTCCAATGAGAATACACTTTGAGAACAACTCACCATTCCTGTCAGTAAGTTGGCCATTCTTAAGTACTGCCAGTGCTCTTAGGTTATAACACTCTCACCCTCTAGTAATCCCTCTCTTATTATAAGAGTTCTTTCCTTCTTTTTTCTGGATGGTTAGATAAGCTTTCTATTTTATAAAAAGACTGACTGTGATTTTGCCAACATAATGACTTCTAGGAGAAGAAGAATGTAAAAATACAGTTTCATGAAAATGCTAGATTGTTAACTATTTATGTTCAGAATTGACAAATTTGAAATTTGAAGGAAAAATAGCACTTTTATTTTAAAACATTTTAAACTTCGAGGTATGAAATATTAGATTTGCTATATTTTCAGGGGGACAAGAATAAGTTTTTGCAATATTGACACATCAGTACAGACTAGCTCAAACCTTGTTGCTAAGCCATAGAAGAGTTGGAAAGGTTTTTTAACCTTAACAGGAGAGGAAAGGTGCTATATGTAATGGAAAAATTTCTGGGGAATTATTTAGCTAGATGTTGATCTTCATCAACATTGGAACTATTTATTTTATAGCTATCATATTTATATTTAATGTTTTGATATTAAGCTTAACTAACTTTTTCTATTAATTTTTGTTGATATACAATTATATCATTATTGAAATGCCAATAGTTTTTTCTTATCTATATTTTGTTTGATATCTTGTAAGGTGTTGGACATGCTGAGAGTAATTGAAGTGTCGCATTGGGGCAATATTGCTGTGGAAGAAACCTACCATATGAAACATGTTGGTGCTGAGTTGAAGGTTTGTGAATAATTTAATTTATAGTATCAAAACCCCGTTCAAAGACATTGCAAAACATAATTATGTGTTATATTGTTAGGAATTTGCTTTAATCAAACTAAAGTAAAATCTACACCAAAGAGCATGAGCCAGTGGTTGATTTGGCAAGGATTGGCACGACCCAAAAGGCTTCAACTTTGTTCAACAGCACTGTCAAGTGTGGAGTATTTGTATGGCCTTCTTCTTTCTTAATCGTCTTCTTAAAGGAACCTATTTATCTTAAATCTCTTTTATAAACTTATTCTTGGTCGCAGGGAGTGTTAAATGAAATAATATTCTTATCCTCAGATTGTTCTTAACTAGCACAAATTGACAGGGCTCTCTTTCTTGTTCCACCTTACTGCATTTTGAGTGAGTCAAATTATTATCTTTAAACTCTGGTAAAAAGGCAGTTTAAAAGATCTCTCAAGAGTTCCAAAAAGCTTTTAAATTGCTAACAAGAAGAAAAAGATGCAGTCAGCAGCCATTTACTTTGTTGCTTTGGCACCACTGCCTCATGCATGATGGCCTATCACGTAATAGCAGGGCTCGAAATTGCGACCGATACGGTCGCATTTGCGATTAAATTTTTCCATTTGCGACTAAAATTTCAACAGCAGTCGCAATTTTGCGACCAGCCTTCATCTCCGATAGCTAAAAAAGTAAAATAAAAATTATTTTCATAATTGTTTTACATTGCATTTCTTTAAAAATGTGACCAAAAAAGTTTTTCGAAAATTGTTCGAGACTTCGGTCTATGGCAATATATGTTTTATTTCCATCAAATTTTGCCTGAAGCGACGAGACAAAGGTTACATCGTAACAGCAGAATTATACTTATAGATGCTGTGTGCTCAAATAGACATCAAGCAACATCCAGTTTAAGCATCTCCCACGGAGCTTCCATCATGGCTTTGTAGCCCGCCGCTGTATAGGCTTTCAGTTTGCCGAGAGCGCAAGCTGCTGCGGAATGGCGTCCAAAAGTTGCTGCCCTGGGGACCCCTACATCCTGTCCAGTTAAGATATTCAAATGGAGGATTTTTATTTGATTGATATGAAGCCAATTTGGCGCTGCATGGCTTTTTAACGCTCTTTTCATGTTTCAGTCCTCGCCGTATGTCATGAACTGCACGTACTGAATTGTGCCAAGCTATGCTCTTAGTTTTCAGGTTCTTACAGCAATCGTCCTAGTGGCAATGCCTCCATTCAATCCTTTGCAGCACGTACCTCTCTTGCTGTTGCTGAGTCTGCCGCACCTTTTGATTCAGAAACTTATCCGAGACAAATTTGGAATGTCAGAAGGCCAAACACATGTCAGGCATACAGATCATACAGATCTGCCTTCTGCCACAACAAGATCAATCATCTTCCTAGATATGCCACTTTGGTTGCCCACTCTTCCTGGTAGATGCAAGGATACCAGCATGAAGTAGAGTAGACTGTCAGTAGACCCCAATATCCTCTTATGGGGTTTGGCCAATCAGCTCCGATGGCTAGCTGGGCCTAGGAGCCTAGACGACATCTGGCTCCTGATGTTAGATTTATCCATTATTCTGGCCTAATTCAGTATAATCCACCAACCTGAAACACTTCCATTTTGGGATAATTATTCACGCTAACTACCCTCTGGCAATCAAACATGAAAGAATGGCCCTCTAGTGAAAAATATACTTTTACAGTATTGGTAGATTCATCATCAATAAATAGGGAATGTTCCAGCAAGCCGTTTTTCGATTACCAGAGGGTAGCCTCTGGTCATTGAACGTAGCTACGTAAAATCGCAAATTTTGAGAACGGTAAATCATTATCTTTATCATTTAGAACTGGGCAATTTTCCATAGCAAACTGTTGAACAACCAAAGGATAAATTCTCATTAAATCCCCATTAAGTCATCAGTGCTTGATGATTAAATCCATTTAAAAAACCCAT
>JAPEIX020092033.1:0-10448 GCA_026122405.2 Zoanthus sansibaricus
TTTAGTATTGTACCAGAAACAGGTATGGACGGACGCAACTAAGGAGTCAAACCATCTAAATTTTGAGGCGGGAGAATTGAAAGGGAGTTAGGGGAGAAATGTTGGAAGATTTAGTCCGCATACAGAAGCATGGTTATGGACTCCCGGTCCCTAATAGGATAAATACTAAAATAGTTTTTTCGAGCAGGCAAATTAAACAAGCAAGATATTTCTTCACCTAAGAATGCAGCATAAAGATAAAGGATATTTTATTCCCAATTTTGGAACAGTTTTTTTATATGTTTTATTTTTTCAAGGGATGCAGGATCTTTTTTCTTAGTCATAATCTTCCCACCCCACCCTTAAAAATAAAATTTCCCTAAACAATTTTCTTCAAGAGTCTTATATAATTATTTTTCTTTAAGGATTTATTCATTTCAAAATTGAACGCAGATGTTACTTTTTATAATATCACAAAAAGATCACAGCCTATTCATCAGTCACGAATTTCCGCAGCCCGAATAAAACATTTACTTTTCATGACATTTCATTAGTGCAGGACGAAAAATGAAAATGTGTACGTGACTATAATTTGAAGCCCATGCGGTTGACCATTGCTCTAGCACTGACGGTAATGTTGTTTTAAAACAATTATTTGTCTTGTAGTTGTACTGGAATAAAGTATACTGAAAGATTTCCGGAATAGTTTAAAAGCTCTAAAGGAACTATTATTAACCTTTTGTTCATAAATACTTTGAAAATAATCAATAACAATTGCGCAAAACTTATTAAAAAACATGTTTGTAATGATAATTGGATAAGATAAGAACACTGAGTTTATAAAAGCGCGGTCCAGAAAGCTTCAATATTGCATTCCTTAATGTAAATTTTTGAATACTGATTTTTAAGAAAAGATTGTAATAAATTTTACTTGAAATTTAAAAAATTTGATTGATTCAAGTTGAATGAAGTGAGCCTTGGTCTCGTACTAATAGAACACTTCAAATGTACAACCAGATTTCACCTGTACATATAATGAGAAGATTGCGGTGGAAGCTTTATTACGTATATCTAAAGACAGTGTTTACAATAGTTTTTATTAGACAAGCTTGGTGAAATTCATTCACAATAACTATATAAAGCTCAACTAGCTGAGTAACAACTCAGTTGTGTCAGTATAAAATGCGTAAGAGTTTAAGGAGAATAGTAATCAAATGATAAATACCGTTCCTAAAAGATAGAAACCAACAAGAAGAAATAAGAAGAAAAAAAAGAAACACCAAATAGATGTTAATCATTATTGTACGAATTAGTTGTACTTTCATTTAGTTTAAATTACTTTTGAAAAATTGAATGATTGCAATTTAACGCTCTTGCAAAGCGTATATTAGGTTTCCCATAGCCTAACATTGCGGTTGCATTGTGTACTGAAGATGCTACTTCACTAGCAACAGAGTAACCCGAAAGGAAGTTGGAAGCATATCATGATACTCCAGATGCCTGATAAGTTACATCTTGATAATTATAGATTTTATCTCATTTTTAGAGATAAATTGTTTTTGGTTTCAAACCAATCCGCCGGCATTAAATATATCTCGTATTCCAATGTGTTTATTTTTAATTTTGACAGAAATAATTTATGATGAACAGTATCAAATGTTTTGCATAGGTCGAAGAAATACGACAAGTAATATGTACCCTGATGAATTGCTTTCTGAATTATGTCGGTTAACAGTAGAAGAGCAGGCTGAGTGCCTGGAGTGCTTTTTGAATCTAATACCAAATTACTATTAGTAATAATGCGTATATCCTTCAAATATTTTATGAATCTTTTATGTAATACTTTTTCAAGAACCTTATACCGCTTACTGAGTACTGACAATAGAGATACTGCCTATAGCTATATACAATTACTGCCAACTGTAGATCCTTTCTTATATATTGGAATAACTTTGACCAATTTAAACTGATCAGCTGACACCAAACCAGCAGAAAATGAATAATTGAATAAGAACTCAATTGAGTTATTAAGAGGGCAAAACAGCATTCCTTTGTCTTTGAAATGTTTCATCAATATATGATTCAGCGATTCAAAGTTGTCCCGATGATTTTGGAGAAACAAATGTGGAAATAATTTCCTCGATTTCATTTAACATCTAGTTTTTGGGAATAAAACAAAACTTCTATGTGGCTTATCTGAAATATTCCGAAGTATCGTTAGATCCTGCAGGTATTTTAGAAGCCAGTTTTTTACTAACACTTGCCTCTTAAGACGAAGTTATTCTAAAAACTCATTAGCAATATCTTTTATATCAGAAATCATTTGGTGAGTGAGAGTAATTCCTCAGTTTTATGTTAGACATATTTTATTCAAAAAATGTATAACAATTAATTTTGCTACCGGTTTGATTGTACAATTAAATTAAGTTTATTTCTTTATAATTTATATATAGTTGTGGTGCCACTACCTGTTGTTCTTTTCTTGATATAATATCTGTAAAGTTTCTTTTTGTGTTTTATCAATGTCTGTGTTAAACAGGTTAACCACTGAGGGCTTAGAATGAGTAAAACTTTAAGTTTCTATCCTTAAACTTGTCAATTGCCTGAGAGCCGGCAAATTAATATCGATCAATGATACAATACAAGAAATGCATGGTTGTGAATAATACATCAAAAATTTATGAAAATTACTTAAATCATAAACTAAAATGTTCTTCCCAACTAAATCCCTCATATCATCCAAAAAGTAACTTTTTCATATTCTAAATAATCACGTCTTAAATGTTTAGATTTAAGGGATGAAACATTTAACTGTATAATCATGAGAACATTTGGTTAAGGGTTCTTGTATCAGTTCACCACAGTCATAGCATCTTTGTGTATACTATACTTGTGTGGTATTATATTTTAACTCACAATCACATACCCGACGACAATATATGTTTTATGCATAATTGGTTATAAGGACACCAATCACAACAAGCTCTGTGGCAGAACTATACAGGTTCTGCGACGGCTCTTCGTTGTCGTTGTTTTCAGATTGGTTCTCCACGTTTGAACAGCTCCATATGGCATATATATTATATAGCAGGACTAACTTCGCGATAGTTGTAGAAAAGCCCTGCTGATCTTTGCGTTGAATGACAAAACACTAAAGTCCCAATATTTTCTTTATAATCTGCTGGATCGAAATATACTCTAGCATTCTTAATTCTAGTTTTAACGTAGTTCGATAGATGTTCAGACCCAGGCTTGATGAGTGCTTCACCAAAATGCTGCGGATCTTTTCCTGCATCTGCAGCAGGGTGTGTATAAGTAGAGCTAATATAGTTTTAAGCAAAGTTCAAATCACCAAGCTGTAACCCGAGAGTCCATTGGATGCCATTCCCTTCGCCACATCCCCTGTGCTGTGGACATCTTCGTGATCGGGTCAATCATGAGCAAAAACCGAAATGGAATAATAATAATAATACAACTTTATTTAGGTGTCAAGTATTACTTAGCCGGTCAAAGGCCTACTAATTGGGGACACCATCTTTACCACTCAAAGGTGGACGGAGACTTTTCACATGACAACACACACATAAACACAGAAGTCTCCGAAGCGTACGATTTAACGTCCTTATCCGAGAAGACGCGAAAGTCTAACCGTTTGCAGATGTTAGAGCAAAGACAGCACTTTCTTCTCAATTATTTTAAGACCCTGAGTGTTGGTCCGGCCGGGAACCGAACCCGAGCCTCGCGCACGATAGACTGGCACCTTACCAATTAGGCTAACCAGGCGGCGGAAGCAGAGCAAACATCCCTGTCTGACCCCTACCGGGAATTAAAAGCACTAGAGACCTGATGTCCATGAACTATCCTATACACTTAGGTTCCTCGTACGAGCCCCTTGAGGCTTGCGGGCCAATGTCCCGTATTGAATGGTATGATAACTTAACTTCTTCATTGAATTTATAATGCGCAAACATCAATGCGTATTTTGGAAAGCGCATCCATTGCAATACAATTTAAATAAAACTAGAAAACTCCGTAAAGTTACTTATAGTCATAAAATTGGGTGAATCGTAAGACAAAATAAAATAATACCACTGAGACAAGCAGTTAACTCACCTCCTCTTTGCCATGCATGAAAATCTATAAATCTACAAGTTAAAAACCTACTTAAATGTGTCCTCACTAATTTCTTAAAGCGGTAGCGCTAGCGCTCTGCTGGCGTATTTGGTTTGAAATTTGCATAAAATTTTGTACATGGAAGTGTTAGTAGCAGCGAATTAATTGATCGCAAATTCTATTTTCTACAGTCCTCCTTACTTTTGAAAGTTGCCTCAGATAGATAGAATCCAGTCAGTGCAGTGCTTTGAACGTTACTAGCAGTGTCTTAAAATCTATCCCATAGTTAATGACAGCCAGTTTAATGAGCGCTAGCGGGTTAATATGGGAGAACTTTGATTACTGGAAGATATTAAGGCGTGGCGTTGCATTTTGTACTCTTAGAAATTTAACCAGTTGACAGCGGGTGGTCCATAAAAAGAAGACTATTACTGTAGTCTATACGGCAGGATGTAAACGCATGAATACGGGACTCCTCGTTCTTCCTCGACAAATATTTTTTTATAGGTTTGATGTTGTGAAGTTACCAAAACCCGGTAGAATTTGTTTTAATCCTATATGTGCCTCCATGGATGTTGTTCTGATAACCAGAAATTCATAAAGATGCTTGTTGCACTTTTTTATGGGTCGAAATTTGGTATTTTGTAGGAGATTTCAGAGAAACTATAAGTTAGTTTGTCCGGCGAAGCAGTATCTTTACGGATACAAGATCAAAACAGAATAGAATCATGCATATAGCAATAAATGACTATTGGACATATCCAGCGAGCAGATTTGAGACGTATATATGTCAAGTGGGAATAGATGAGAACTTAGCGAATGACCCGGCTTCTCATGTAAGTCTCTGTAGCTCAATGATTAAAGACATTAAAGCATCTGTCCGGTAATCATTTCCGTCAGTGGTGACTCAGATTTTTGCTGAGCATTGAACTTGAGGAGCATTTTTTTCTATCAATACGTTTTATTTTTGGCATTTTACCCTTTGGTATTTTTAGATTCTTTTTTTCTCATTTCGCAACGAGCATCCCTATATCCTCTGGGACTGGGTGTATGGTTTTTCGACGATGTTGCATGGTTAGATTTGTAGACATTCCATAATGTTGTAGCAGCCTCCATAGAGTACTGCGTTGGTGTTTGGCTACAGAAAAAGTTTTATGAAATTCATAACTTGTACACCGTAGTGAAAAACATTTTATAATTCATTTGATGTTTCCGACTGTAGTCTTCATTTACTCCGACGAAGAACTACTTGCCGAAAAGTAAGTTATTGAATTCTTTTTTTTTATACGGTGAACAAGTTATCAATTTATCAAACTGTATGAACTCCAAAGCAGAATTCAGATTAGAGGCTGGCGGCCACAGCGTACAGTTCGCGGGAGAGCTTATGGAATAGAAAATACATCAATATCAGTGTACTAGTACCAAGAGGCAATGACTAAAACATTGACATAAAGACCTCGGATAATACAATACTATTCGAAGAGGGCAAGGAGATGCAGAAAAGTTAAGTTACAAGACCGGCCTACAAGAACAACGAACTCAGTGCAAAAGACAGTGTGAAGGGGAATTTGATGCGCTGGCAAAGGCTTTTTTAAGAAAGGTGACGTGCGGAGAAGAAAAATTACCACCCTGTATCTATAATGATGGGCAGCGTTACAATCTGATCCGTGTATGAGCAATCTTTTCGAGAGCCAGCTTGTTTGATGAGGGCGTGGATCAACGAATTCCTTCATCCTGTTTAGTAAAATCCTGCAAAAGACCTTTCCAGGAACTGACAACAGGGCAATCCATCTGTTATACGCACATGTTCTTTTTTTGGCAGCTTGATCAAGAATCTTTTCTTCCACTCTGCTAGCACTTGTTCTTTTTCCCAGACTTTATTGAAAAGAGGTGGAGCAATCAACAGTGGTTTCCATATTGCATTTATCCGATTAAACGCTGCCCAGGAATAAGCGCCGCACCATAGTTGAAATCAAAAATTGCCAATGCGGTGCTAATTCAACATGTAAACCATTTTAACTAACGGATATAAGGGAAAAAGAACAAACACATTGCTGACGTTTACATTAACACTGGAAATTTATTACAGTGTTTAACAACATTTTTAGTTCAAAATAAAAGTATATATTTAAAGCTTTTTTCTGCAGCATTTTCAATGCAAAAGCTTCTGTTTCAAATAAGCTCCGCACCAAAAAATACGAAAAGTAAATAAATGCATGCCGTGTGGCGCTTAATTGAGTATATACGGTATCTCCCTTCAGCGCCAGGTCCAACTGCTTTGCCTGTCTTCAGCAGCTCGAGAACATTTCTGACCTCTTCTTGGTAGCTGGGTAAACTCAATGTCAGCTGCCGGGATGTCTATAGAGATCCAGATGAGCTGGTTGGTTCAGCAGCTCCTCAAAGTGCTTCCTTATCGGTATATTCGCCCCGTATCGCCAGGAATTGTCTTTCCATCATTTGTACTTTATATACTTAAGGATATTACTGACACAGTGGCGCGAACAAATGATAATGCTTTTCTCAAAACATGCCCATCATCCCTCCTCAGCACATACCCGTACTATCTCACTCCATTTACCTTGGCCATCTGAACCACTGTTTCCTTCAATCCCAACATCTCCATTATGGTAAGTTGTCTTCTTAGTGGCTTCTGTTATAAGTACCTATTCAGTATCTATATACAGTCACAAGATATGGCATAGTGATCATTAGTCATGCCTCCCAACTCTATGAACTAAGATCGAGTCCTGGATTTTGCATGTGGGCTGAGATTTTGCAATCTCAATCTGACTCCGAGTGTTTTTCTCATGGTACTCCAGTTTTCCACCTAAAAATTCTACTTTTACCCAAAGATCTGAGCAATTGAGCAATTAAGAATTAGCTTCTTACTAGGAAGAGTGGGCAACCACTTCCTTCGCAATTGATGTCAAATCAACTATTTATTATTTTTATCATTATACACTTACTCAATCTCTGCTTTTAACTCCTCTTTCTGCTGCTGTAGTAACTCAATCTCCTCACTCATCAGCTGCCTGTCTCTCTGTAGTTTCATGGTGTACTCAACCGCTGAAGTAAAAGTTAATTATGGTTAGCTTTTAACCATCAAGTTGGACCATTACTCTCCATTTACTCTCAGTTTAATAATGCTTTAAAAGCCTGATTTAATTATATAATATTAATTAAAATTAATTAATTAAATTATAATTATAATTATATAACTATAATTAAATTATACGAGTACGAGAGAAATTCATGGTTAGTGATGAGGAACAAATGAAAAAATTAACGAGTTTTCAAGGAGTACTTTCCAAGTCTTGACAGTGACTTTTTTAGGTGCCTCATCAGCGGTGTTATGTTAAAAATGTATTTTCTATGATACCCTATGGAAGTTAATAACAGATTGGTTTTAACTAATTTTTTAAGGCTTTTGTCATGGTTAGTAAAATCGCCAGGAATGATCATGCAAAGGCTATGGTTTATATGACTCTGAATAGCATAACAGAAGAGCTGTCCGATATGATTGGCAAATGGGCTTGGAATTCTAGCTGCTTCTTTGACCAAATGGAGTGCGGTGGAGCTCAAATCCACTGAATTTCTGGATTTGTTTGGGTTGGTGGAAAGTGTGCTAGATCACTGACAAGTTCCTGGGTGCGATGTTCCAAGTTCGAGTTCCATCTTTCTTTGTTTGGAGTTGTTGTCGAGGAAGCTAATGTTATCAAGATGTGGACGGGTAAAAGGTAAATCTATTGGGTTTTCGATTGTTGTTTCTTACAAGAGAAAAATAGGATCGAATAAATCATAACACGATTGTTGTATTCAAAGAAATCTGTGATATTCTTTTGTTCATCAATAAATCTTGAATCTCTCAATGTTTTGCCCTAAATTGGGTCTAAAACTTGAGAAAGCTTGTCAAACTAATAAAGAGATGAAAATTTTGACGCTATTCAAGCAGTTTCTAATAAGATACGGCGGTTCCAAAATACTCAAAACAGCTGGGTGGCAAAACCGTTAGAGAGCCATAAATTATCTGTAAATGTCCGTTAGATCACAGGAACAGTGTTTAACATATCACTTTTATATTTTCAGAAGATGTTTATTTTACAAAACACTCTCAATATACAGTGCTTCAGTTTTTGTAACCTAATTAGAAACTGGCGTACATATGCTAATGAAGGGAAAATGTAAACAAAGATCCGCCTATAAAGCTGAATAGAAATCACAACCTCGTACCCAGTGAGTAAAATGAGCCTGGGTACGAGGTTGTAGTCATCACAGGATTACGTCATGCAACGCAAGAAAAGTTTTTCTACAGGATAGAAGTGAAGTTATTTTTGAAAAGGAATAAAACAATATCGCTTGTGTTTCTAGACAATAATCAAAGTTCTCAATGAGGCGACCCACGGATACTGCGCACAAGTAGAACTACAATGCAGACCAAACTATAACATCCACACACAAATCGTTTAAGATTCCTGTCAAAAAGTGGGAGTGTTTATGTTATCGCACAGGCAACCCAAGCTCGGTGTTGGTGGTAAAGAGTTCATCAGTAACATTAGGCTTTGTATGGGAAATGGTAATAATTTTTGCCGTCGATCGTAAAAAAATCACTCAAATTGTAAATAATTTGAAAATAAACATACCTTGAAGTTTAGAAGTTATTTAATATTGTTTTGTTCCGTCAGCGTACGGATTTTGGGTTCTTGCGAGTGGTTTGTGGGTAACTATTATGAATAAGCGCATGTGTGGCTGCTGTGTATTGTACGGTAATTTAATATAAATTGTGATTTGTAACAAAAATTGGAACCTTTAGTGTAGAAATGTAAAGATATTGTTTGTTAATTATTTTTTCTGATTGGTCACGAAGTGTTTCTTTGAGTTGGAAAACCGTACACCAGTCGTAATCTGGCGCAAATCTCAAATTACCTTCCAGTGAAAAACCGCACACCGGTGGTAGTCCGGCTCAAAATGGTTACGTTACGTTTACTTACAGGACGATGACAAACACAGGCAGCCCAAGCTAGATATGTGTAAAGTTTGAAATTATTATGACAGTTCTAGACTTTGTATGGGAAAATAATTTTCTAAAAATCAGTTGAAAAATTGTTTTAAAAATGACTGAAGTAAAGTATTTTTACTTCGAATGTGTGTTTGCTTGTTTGTTGTCAGTATAATTAAAGCATCTGGAGACATTAAACAAGGTTTTCGGGTCGAGGTTTCTTCCGAGTAAGAACGAAGTGAAGGTAGGAAACTAGATTTCAAACCCAATTCCACGCGAAGCAAAATATTTTCCGTTCTGGACGTGCAGTTGCTGTAAATTCTCGTCAGCATTTCGTTCTTACTGGGAAGAAACCTCCACTCGAAAACCTTGTTTAATCTCTGCTTTCCAACCACAAAGGTCCCAGGTTCGATTCCGGCAATTTGCCGAGATTCGAATATTTGTGTGACCTTCTTTTCCGCCTAAGCCAACTCGGCTTTCCATACTTCCGGAATAGGTAAATGAGTACCAGCGTTTGCTGGGAGCTAACCTGCGATGGATTAGTGTCCCGTCCAGGGGGAGTGCAAGACTCTCATCCACTTAACACTACAGAAACTGGAGATAAGCGCCGGCTCCATGGGTCACTAGGCTCTTAAAGGGCTTAGCTTTAGTGTATGACTGTTTGACTTAAAGGTTTGGGGTAGGATATCATATTTAAACATTTATTGGTCTGGGATAAGGTCAGGGTTTTGAGCTTAGGGCGGCACACCCCTATCCAAAAACTAACAGACTTACCCCCGGGTATGCTTCTTATTCCGCTTGAAATTGTTAAATCTAAACGTGATTCCGTAAGGGAAGCTCGTGAAGCACACTATATTCAAAAAGCAAAAACCGTTGAACCTTTTGGTATCAACAAACGTCATGAACTACTGTAATCCAATTATTTAAAAGTTGTTATTATATTATTTTTATTTTATCTGGCATGATTTACCTTCCGTTTCATTATCTTAAAATGTTTGTAATTTCTGTCCGTTATTTTTTTGAACATATATAAATTGTAGTTAACATAAATTGTCATGCAATTGTAAATTGTAACTGCAGCATTATAGTTATGTCTATTCAGATATCTATTTGCGAGTGTTATTGACAAAAATATTTTACGTTGAACTGGAACATTAACAACAACAACAATTATAAAATGAATATTGATAAACGGGGCCCTAATAAACTCGGGGTGGGTGTGGATCGGAAAAAACCCGAAAAATTAAAATTAGCTCCCTCCCTCTACGCCCCCACCCCAAACAAAAAAAAGTCCCCTAAGTAAAAATTTTAATGATTGTTTTTTGTTGGTATTAAATATACTATTTTGTAGAAACACCCA
>JAPEIX020092069.1:0-10448 GCA_026122405.2 Zoanthus sansibaricus
TTCGATGTAAATAATATACGCACATGGCGCATTATTTGTCCTTTATGTAGGCGCCCAAACCTCACCTCTGCTTGTACATGTTAACCGTAACTAGCTGGCCTGCTTTTTTGGTTTGTGTGTCTAGATTTTATGGCTTTTTTATAGTTTTTTATCACCTTATGCGTCTAAAATGAAATTACTGTTAATTTAATTTATATTAGCATATGTTAGCTTATGTTACTTTTCAGTTCATGTTAATTTGTAATGCTGACCATAGAAGTTTCAGCCCGTGTTCTATTGTTGTTTCTCCTTGCTTGTAAATGTTAACACCTAGCTAATTTTTCATAAATAAAAAAATAAATAAAACAAGAAGTCAGGATAAACGCTAATAAAATCTATTGTTGTTCAAGCTCAATGGGATCATTCATATGATTGGCGTAATTAGCTCTTCTTCTATTCTGGACTGTGACAGCTCTGGATGGACAACAAAACGACAGAAGATCCTTGAATCCTTGACGATACTTCTCATTGTATATGTAATACACTATCGGGTTTACCACCGGATACAAGGGCACTGTAGCATCTTGAGCAAACCAGATATAGAAGCAAGGTAACTCAGTGAAATTACCTTTGAAAAGAACGATAAAGATTACACTTAAAAATGGAATCCAAACTAAGTAAAACAGAAGTACTACAGTTAGGAGCATCCACGTGATACGGCGATTCTTCATGGCCCTTCTTCGAATCTGTTCAGTGGCCAGGTTAAGCTGCCTTTTTTGTCTGTACAGACGAACTACAACGCTGGAATACAGCACGGTTAGTAAAAGAGCATTGCCAAAAGTGAAACAAAAACCCAATACCAGAATTACTGTATGCAATGTCTTCTCATGTGATGTAAACCGACTTGGGTCTAAAACACAATGGAACAGTTTATTATCGTTTGACACACGCTTCAACAAATAAAAGAAGGGGGAACAAAACACAGCAGCGGACAACCAAATGCAGACAATTGTAAACCGACATTTTGTCTTAGAAAACAAGGGTGGTTTCACTGGGAAAATAACACCGTGAAATCTGTCCACGGCGATTAACACCATGCTAAATAGCGAGACAACGTTTGACAGATACCCAGCATTCCATGTGAGCTTGCAAATAACAGTACCTATAGTCGATTGAATCAACCATACACCGTCAAGATATGTTGTAGCTATACAAAATGGGAGGTAAACTATAGGAAATATTAAATCAGAAACCGCCATATTCATTATGAAATAGTGGACAGATGTTCTCAAGGTTTTGTTTCTGTAGAAAACTCCTACAACTAAAATGTTGCCAATGAGAGAGGACGCCATCAAAAGAGAGTAAGTGGTGATTTGAACGACTTTAGATGGAGATGGGCCGTAGCAAAACTCAGGTGATGTTTTGTTCATTCTTGTGTTATAGAAATACCACTCTTGTTAGCTGTGCCTTTGGTAAAACTTTCTGAAATGATAACAACAACGAATAAACTTCTATTAAAACCCTTCACACGAGTCGTTTACAATCAGTTTAGCAGGTTTAGCAGCATCCACTAACTGAAACAGTGGAGTTATTTTATAAAAATATACATCAGATATAATACGTGAAAGTTAAAGATAAAGAAGCTACTGAAGTGTGTATGAAAATAATTGAAAACCAAAGATAGTGATTTGAACGATTTTTGTTCACACAAAGGCGCTTTCGCGTATATGATATAAAGCGGCCTAAAAATTGTTTACCCTTCAGGCCTAAAGCCTTTTAGCCACACATATAACTACAAGGGAAGGGGGAGGGGGCGTTAGCTGCACCCCTCCCCAAGATTTTTGTTATGCCTGGACCGATCGATTTGAGATTAGCCATGAATGTCAACAATAGCAGTGAAAACCTTTTATTTTTCTTTTCTAATTTGATTATCAATATCTTTTCAGTATAATACCTAATTTGTTACTTATTTACTAGTTTTTATTTTTGCGTGTTCTATTTTAAATTTAAATTGATTGTAACTAATTGTAAGGGTCACTTCTGAATATGTTTGTTGCAACAAACGAAACGTCTGAAATTAAACGTCAAGTTAAGTATATTTAGATAACTACAACATGCGTTATTTTACATTGATTCTTACCGCAGTCGTTTGTTTGATGTTTTTAATCAAGTTGCGATGGGCAAAGAAGAAAAATATCTATGATGAATGTTAATTGGGCCTCAAACGTTCGTTTATTACCAACCACATGACAATTCTTTTGTTACCAGGGTGACCAAGGCTCATAAAATTATGAGTAACCACCATCTTGGATATGTTGGATATATTTCCGAGGCTAAAAATCTCAAGGGGGGTCCGTTCCTCCCTTGAGGCTTCTTCTGAAAAACGATTGATTCATTTTGGTATACGGACTTCAAAATGTCTCTTTTTTAACATTTGGATGTCTTTTTCGTGTGACCGTAAAAATTTTTGAATTGTGTGACCGTTAGAAGATTGGTATCGAAAATGACCGACGTGGCATTTGAAATACGCATGCGCATATTCTTCTTCATAAATTAGTAAGACATGACATCATAAACAGAGAGGATAAGGAAAGAAGTTTCGCTGAAAGTAGATCAAAATGTCGTACGCTTATCTTTTTAAATATATCATTATTGGTGATACAGGTATGTTGAGTAGATACAGGATACACTTCAAAATAATACGGATGTTTCTAGTGATTGTAAATGTTCTAAATATGAAATAGTTCATTGAAATCCAATTGTTGCTTTGTGTGGCCGTTCGATCATTTATTCTTTTTCTCGATCTCGTTTGGTACGTTTTACTGTTTTTTAGGCGTTGGAAAATCGTGTCTTCTATTGCAGTTTACAGACAAACGTTTTCAGCCTGTTCACGATCTTACTATAGGTATGTTGAAATCATTCCCTTGAATCATTTGATCATTCGTTAGCGCCCGATAGTTTTTTTTTTTACCAGCGCCGTCAATTCTTGGCATTGGAACAACAGAGGTAATATCTTCTAAACGTTTTCCTTTCTTATAGTTTTATATTTTGATTTGTTTAGGTGTTGAGTTCGGTGCTCGAATGATCACAATCGATGGCAAACAGATAAAGTTGCAGATTTGGGACACGGTAAGTACAGTATTCACCTTTGATCGAACAAGAATAATACAAAAAAATTGACTTAAAACTCTCGAGCTTCTGTCCTTGTAAATTTAACCGGTGTCTTCAACAGCTTTTAAAAATATATCTGTTGGTATTTAGCTCTGAAATCTCAAATTTTTTTCAAAGAAAACTTTCTAGTACCACCAAACTGCAGGGCGCATTCGCTTTTAAAAGTATATCAGTCAATGAATTTTACACAAGGAGTTAAGAAAGTGTATTTCATAAGAGTTACGAATTACTTGAGCTTCAGTCAGCTTTCAACCTGTGACTGATAGCAGAGCTTTCATTCAAATCACCAAACAGAACACTTGATCCGACTTTGTTTGAAGTTTGCATGTTTAAAAGCAGCGATGCTTGTATGTATAGATACTAAAATTAATAGCTTGAGAATAAAAAAAAATTGCCTCTTTTATGGTATACTTTCAAGAAAATAAAAGAAACTGTTCGATTTTCAAAATTAAGATATATTCTGGATAGAACGATGTAAATATATGTAATTTTAATTTGTGTATTGACAAGTAGTTGGCCAAACCAGACTGTTGAATTTGGCAGCACACACAAACAAACAGGTGTTTAAAAGTTTTGCCAATAAAACTCTGTCAAGATTTCAAGATCATATATTTTTGGCTTTTTGCATGTTTATAGTTATTTTTATGAAAGTTCTATAACCATTCAACAAAGAGCATAAATTTTTTATTTAAAATCTTTGACCAGTCAAATCTATTTCAATGTTAAAACTAAGTTAATTTATTTGATTTAGACTTTTATTGTGTTTAGGGATCAATTCATACAGAGATAAGTTTTCTTTGGATCTCTTTGTTTGAAAAACGTTGATGTTTGGAATGAAAATTGAATTACTTAATTAATCTTGATTCATGCATTAATCTTACCTATCTTTTGTTTTACCAGAGCAATTTGCTTTCATTCTCAAGCATTACAAAGAAGTTAAACTATGTTTGTATTCATGAAATTGCATTTATCACCCTCATTCTTTAATATATGGATATCTATAGTTCTGATAAAATTATCAGTGATATCCTCTTGTATATGTACGTCTCACAAGTGAGGTTTCAGACTCATAGAGTTTTATTCCAAAAATATTAAATACTCATTTTAGTCAGAAATTACCATAATTTCATAGCTTATAAATTTTATGGTCCCAGGTCAATGTTTTCAAAACTTGTCGTCAACCGTCGCATCTGATGGCAACTTTTCCATTTGCAATGCCTACTTTCTCTTGGGAAAATTCCGAAATAAATTTAAAGTTTTTTCCAAAAGAGTTATTATTAGTGTCTATGAAAGAGTTTTGGAGTAAATAATCTAGAAAGTTTGCCACAACATTGCTTAACTTAGAACTCTCCACTTTCGAACGTTGTAAATAGGCTAAGATTGAAAGGTAGGCAGCGGTTTCCAATGGAAAGTACTCTATTTGAGACAAAATACAGTAAGCCTTTTCATACATGTGATCAACTACATGTATTCATCTTGTTTAGGCTCTTGTGTACTTCAAGGCCCAGACCCATGCAAATAAACAATCCAGTACAGTTAAAATTTACCAATTTATTTTCATTTCATTTATTATTTAACTTATGCATCATAATTGTTTTGCTCTGTCAAAATTACAGTTACTTTCTTGAACTCTTTTTTGAACAAAAGAAGTGCAATATTTTGGCTGGAGTTATTTGAGCCTAATAAAATGACAGTGTTTTCTTGTATCTGTAATATACCATTTTGCATCTCAGACTGCTGGAGAATGCATCTCAAAGAGTCTAGAATTCTAAAAATTCCTGGGGCAATGTGCTGTGGAATCCTCTGAGGGGGCCTGGCAACTCCATTAACTTATTGTAATTGCCATTAGCTATACAAAAACACTAAATGTGTGAGTTTTTTTGGTCTCTAATTTGAAGCAAAAAATTAATTGAACTGAAAATATAAAGAAAACAACTTCAATCCATGTAGGAACAAAACCAGTGATTAACTCAACACCCAATTATCAAAAGAAATGGTTAGTCAGTATTTACGCCTTGCATAACCCTTTCAACACCAAGCAGTTTATGTTGCTAAGTACTTTGTGAGCGCTGGCACTTATCTCTGGTTTCTATAGTGTTAAGTGGATGAGACTCTTTGACTCCCCCTGGACGGGACACTAATCCATCGAAGGTTAGCTCTCTGGTACTCATTTACCTACCCTGGAAGGACAAAATTAGCTTAGACGGAAAAGAAGGTCATACAAATGATAAAATCTTGGCTGAGCTTGGAATCAAACTGGGTTCCTTGTGGTCAGAACACAGATATCTTACCAACTGTGCCTACCACATCTTCCTATATTCTCCTTGCACTCATACAAAATGATACATTTAGTAATAAGAAGTAAGAACTTCATTCTGTAAAATATTTTGTGTAAGATGAAAAGTAAATTTTTCCAAACGGCTTTAGTTGGGAGAATTTAAAGTCCCTATATCGCTTTTTTTTTAATCTCAAAATGAAAACTATTGTTGTCTATGAACTCATAATTTGAATAACCGAAGAAAAATTCCGAACTGAAGTATGCTTTTTAATCAAAAGAAGTAAGGAATTCAAATTTTGACCGAGCGCAGGGGACTGGTACCTGTGACGTAGGAGTAGTCAAACGTCCTTCGTTGTTATTAGTGTTTCACAAGGAAAAACGTGACAATTAAATTACTTAAAACTGAGTTTCTCTGTTTCTCGCTGTGCTTTAAACCGTAAACTAAAAATTTATTGTGTCGTCAGTGTGAGTATTGAACCGGAAGCTGCACAAGTACCTTCTCCTACGTCATTTTACCAGGACTTCATAATGGAGCAGTGCTCGGTCAAAAATGGCAGCTGTACCAAAACTGTCTTATTTTCACGTTTCGAGACTCAAAAAAGGTAACAAAAACCGCAAAGAAATGTTTAATTTTTGAAATTTAGTGTTACTGAAGGGTTCTACTTTTCATCTAAATGATAAAAAAATAAGCGATATAGGGACTTTAAAGGTTTTACCTGAAAAGGTAGACTGCTTCAATCTTAGCCCTTAACCTAAAGATAATGAACAGATTTTAATTTTCTTTGAAATGGAAGTGGCCACTATTAATATTTTAATAATAAGGAAAATTTAAGTTTACTGTCATCTGACAACAAAAACTTTGTCAATAACAAAATATATACCATATTTTTTAATGTAAAAGTCATTAATTAAATTCAAGTTTGAAAAATTGACCAGGTAGCAACTTTTAAGTTTTGAATTGCTTGTCGTTTTTCTTGAAATAAATTAAAGTAAAATAATAGCAATGAGTATTCGTATGTATCGGTGTAAAACAAAAGGTATGCAAAGCATTCATATGTCCACTGCCTTTTTTCGCTGCATGTTGCTTTTATGTGAGGGAAACTACAACAAGAAGTCCATGTTTTGCGTTGACTTATTTGACTAAAGAATAGTCAATCAACCTTGTTGAAAACACAAGCTTGCAGAACCCACACACACTCCAACGCACGTGAGTCTTTTGTGTGATTTCACTTGTCATTGGTGGAAATTAAACGTGTGACCAACTTCTTGGCAACACGGATAAAAAGCACACAAAGGTTGCTCGTTGCGATTTTACATGTGATGTGACTGGTCGGAATTGGCCTCACAGACTCCCCTCGGCATCATGGGTCACTTATTGATTAGCGATTGCGGATCGACAAGTTAACAAACATTTTTGTTCGTCTTCAGTGTCTACCTGTGTATGCACAGTAGACACAAAATTAAACAAAGATTATTTAGAATGCCATGGTAATTGGTTTGCCTTCATTGCATTGTTTTCACAGCAGTGTTTAGCAATTTTACATTGACTCATTAGGTTTTGATCAAATTGTAAAGCCTTCAGCCAATTTGCAAACTTATATGATATTTAATTGATATAGAGATTAATTTAATTCGTAATTTTTATGACCTATCAAGTTCGAATTTAAGGGTAAACTTAAAATACACCAAAAATATTAGAAAAAGTAATTCCCCCTAAAAAGTAGTGTCCATTTATACTGGGTCAATTATCCACAACTCTATACTGTAAACCAATCTATACTGACCGATATTTTTCCTATGAGTGGCATCATCCAATGGAACATAAAGCAGCAGTTGTAAGATCTATAATGGACCGAGCCTCAAATCTTTCATCGTTGAGCAATGAACGCACGATAGAAACTCAACAAATTATAAAAACGCTAGAGTCTAACAACTATCTCAAAACGGTTCATCTTAAGATCATCTATCATCAATGAATCGTAAGCGACGGACTACACGAAATACTACAACGGAAAAGCCATTGGGATTCACTGCCATTCCCTATATAGGAGGAGTTTCGGAGCCCATTAACAAAGTATTAAATCAATACAACATTCAAGTTGCTCTCAAGCCGCACAAGACCATCGGTAGCATGTTCCCTAAGCCAAAAAAAATAAGTTTCCACCGAAGATACACGAGGGGTTATCTACAAAATATCTTGCAAAGAATGTCCAAAAACGTATATAGGCAATCAAGTCTAAGCGAAAATTTAAAACCAGAGTAAAAAGAACATAAAAAAAAGCTGTTGCACAGTTAGAGATTTAAAAATCTGCCCTCGCTGATCACCACAAAACGACCGGACATGACATCGCTTGCGATGACGCAAAAATTCTTTGTACTTGTAAAAACTGGCGAAAAAGGCGCTTTCTTGAAGCTTGGCAAATTAACAAGACAAACAATGCGATTAACCGTGATGATGGATTAAAACTACCAACAGGAAGAGAGAATGTAAGTGTTGTTTTTAAAGACAAAAGATATTAACAAGTGAACTAACTTTTAGCTGTATAAAAAACCTCGCATAAGTATTTATAGATCTCTCCCCTGAAGAAGGATAAAGTTATGTCCAAAACGTTGGGACATTTTTAAATTTAATTAAAAAAAATATTAATTAAAGAAACGGCCCTTTTATTTACATAAAACTTTTTATTGCAATGATTTATTCATTAGTTCGACTTGTACAAATAAAGGTAAATTCGTTCAGTAACAAGTTTTTGCACATTACATTTTAATCTGACTAAAAACACAATTAGTCAATATCAAAACTACTATCAATAATACTTGATTTGTTTGTCTCTTCAAAATTCTGCATATATAAGCATTGTTTGTATTTTCTCTTCTGACTTAAATGATGCCAAGAGAAACTGGAAACAATGCTTCAGCAAAATTTTTGCAGGGAGAAATAAAGAGTATTATTACATTATTTTTGATATTAACTAATTAGTAACTGTTTGGTTTAGTTCAACCGAGCCAATATTTCAACTGGTATCCCCAATTCTACAAGTGCTCTAGATGGAAGCTTTGAGATATGGGGGAGCAGATCAAGAACTCTCTCCCAACACATTTCCAATAATGGTGCAGTTTTAAGCCAAAGTTTATGAACTTCATTTGATCTAGGTGCATCATCTTCAAGGCCCTTTGATCCTCCAAAGACAAATAGACAGCCATGGGGTGTAACGGCTGCCGAGTGAAAGTAGATTGGATATGGCAAAACCTGCAAGTGTAAATTCAAAATTTCTTTAAAAAGAAATGCTACTAAAAGCTAAGGGTAAAAAATAGCCTAATAAAACTTTTTTGTAATAGGGATAACTGCAGTTACATTAGCATTATTTAACAAGTTTTTTATCATAGGGTGAATGGGAACAATTTGAAGTACAGGTATTATTATCTTTACTGGTGTTGTGAATGAAATGTCTAGTGATGAAAAAAAATATTTTCTAACCCTATGACATCAAGCTAGGCTGTGTAGTCATCACACAGTAGCAACCTCAAATACTGGAACCTTCCAGTCAACTGGCAGCCACAGCATTTCAGAAGGCAGGCAATTCAGCAGTTAATACATGCTGTGACAACCCCCTGAGAGCAGAATCAGACCAAGATTCTATGCCACCTGTTCCAACTACTAAAGATAACACAAGTACAGTGCCTCATGATCACACACCAGTAGCGAGCACAGAAGGCTCCCCACCAGTGATGGCTAGATCACGATCAGGACGACAAATCAGGTCAACTAAAGACCCAGATTTCGTTTTTTTTTAAAAAAAAAAGTTATATATGAGACTTGTAATGTTGTTAGGTTTTGTTTTGTTCTAAACCAATCTCAAAGAGGTACATGTTGTGTTAGCCAAAGAAACATTGATACTTTGTTATAGTTTCCAGGGCAACCGTGCACAGGCTTGGTGGCTTAGTGGATTATGGTCGCCCGGTAAACACTAAATCAGATAGACCACAAGGACCCCAGGCGAGGTTACATGTTTAACTCATACTGCTGATCTAGTGTTTACCGCAATGAGTTAAACATGTAACCTCGCCTGAGGTCCTTTTGGTCTATCTGATTTAGTGTTTACCTCTCCTTCCCACAAACCTAACGCACGGCCGAAGATGTTTGACAATGTTCAAATGCTTTGATCAGCTAGCTAAGTGTAAATAACTTCTGGAAACCACGTACAACTAACATACGTCCAGGTAATTATAAAAGACATTATTTTTTTAAAAAAAATATACTCCTAAATAGGCAAAATATAAGACAAATTTCATACAAATAACATCCACTTTTGCGCGCGGTAAACCGCGTGTCCGCGATCCGAGAGATAGTTTTAACAAATGATAAAAAGGTTTATATTGTTTAAGTAAGACTATTCGCATTAAATTTATTGCTAAAAGTTTTTTTGCTATAATTTATTCAACGGCAGTTTGTTGCGTTAATTATATAATTATGCTTTTCCCAAGTTTAAGCTTAAGATGCAACTAGAGCATGTCACATGTGTAATTTATGTACTTGTAATATCGGCAAAAAAATTTATATAGACTGGGCTTCCTTTTCTGAAAGATTTGATGTTTGGTCTTAAATTCTATTTATTAATTTTGCATTCATACTGACTGTTCTTAAAGATATACTTTTTAAAGGCTATGGTTTTTAATATTAAAAAGTTAATGCCATTTCCCGTTGAACTTTTTCGGCGGTTCATTTATCAATAAGCCTCGTTTCCACGACGTACTGCTTTTTAAAAATGTTAATCCTTTAAATATTTATTTTAACTAGACGCACAATGGTGCGTTTACTCGTGCCCTATGGCGTTCCATCCCCGCCAAAATTCAATGTTTCATTTTATATTCTACTTTTCGTATTTTATCCTACCACTTGTTTGACATTTGAGTTTACACTTTCGTCATTCAACTTTCCTCGTGCAACATTCAAGTTTTTGCCTTGTACATTCACCTTTTCGTACGCAATATTCAAGTTCACGTTCAAGTTCAGCGGGTT
>JAPEIX020092092.1:0-10446 GCA_026122405.2 Zoanthus sansibaricus
TCGCTTGCTGGGACTTTAGCGCGTTTGAGTAAAATCAGAAAATACATCCTCTTATTAGCTTTCTTAATTATTTCAGAGACATGGCATTCCCACCGCAGTGTGTTACTTATCGTTACACCTAATACCTTAACGCTATCGTTAATAGAAGGATAGAAAGGTAAGGACATTTTATAAGTAGAAAAAGCCCACGACTGAACTATACACTAAATGTAACACGAGGATCTTACGGCAATACTTTAGGAGGCAATGTATTTCGCCTCCGTTAACGGCCATTCTTCAACCGGGTCTACCTAGCTTTTACAGATAAACTTTTTTATTTAACTTTGGTTAATTATTGTATTTAAAAACAGAAGATGTTTGGGCTCCTTTTCAGTGTCACAAGCAATGATGCGGTGATAAAATTTAATAAAATCTTGCGAGGTATTAGGGAATTTAAATTTTGGCTTGCAGTCATTTCCTTGCTTGAACAAAAAATTTAAACATTTCCTGTAAGTTGATTTAACAATATCAAAAAAAAGCAACAAAAGCCCCTGAACCAAAATGATTGGTTCTTGCGAAGAAGAAATTTCAGGATGGTATATCCGGAAAAATGAAGGTTGACATAAATTTAAAAGAAGAATTAAAAGGCCAGTCGTATATGATTTCAGTTATATATCTAAAAGCTACACCTCCCGAGAAAACTTTACCTGGCCTTTACAACAACAAAAAGAACAACAACTTTATCTAAAATAACTAAGGCGAGAAAAGAGAAAGGGCACGAATTTAAGGTACAAGCTGCACACGCTAACACTTAATTAGCCTATGATTTTACGAGAAACTATAAGTATATTATGCGACATTTATCTGTAATTAAAAAAAAGCAAAGTTCTAGCGAATCAAGCAAGAATAATAAACCATGAAGAAACATTCACTCTTCTGGACGAAGAACTACCGTCTGTGAAATGTCAGTTCCGAACTTCTTCTCACTGTGATGTAGAACTTATCAATTTATAAAACTGTTTCAGTAAAAACACCGACGCAGCATTCCATTTATGACATAAAGGAACAATATTCCTTGTATATCTAAACAGTAGTCAATTCCCAAATTTTGTCATGATCTCACGCATGGTGATAGAAGTGATATTGCAAGTACCAAACAACCAGTTTTTCATTGTCAGGACGCTGGATTGTGATTGGTTGTGATCACATAGCGGAACCGTGAAGTGATTGTACATATTCCTAGCGCATTCGGTTTCAGCATAGCCTTACTTTACTCACTTGAAAACAAATCTAAAGCAAATTGCGCTAGCTAGTTTAATCAATTTTTAAGTCCTAATTACGGGGTACAAGTACCACCCAGTCAGTCAGTATCTTGTAATAAGTTTCTTTTCTTTTCATACGCTGTTACAATAGCCAAACCGGATGAAAGCTGACAAGACAATTTTAACTAAGGTAAGATTAAGTTTTGATATGAGCCGAGGTTAAACAATAACAAATTAAAGTAAGTCGCGTTCTTTTTTTACCGAGGGAAAGGATAAAACAAATCGTCAACAGACACACGACAATATTCTATATCATATTCAGCGACAGTACTATGTTCATAAGTCTGGCTTCTGTCATATGCATGAGTTTAAAGAAAACAATAGTGATACATTTACAGGGGTCTTCCCTTTATGCTTAAAATAACTAGTGCTTCCTATTTTAGAAGTCTCAAGCACCTGCCAATATACTTACAGGTCTAGCGAAGACAGCTAGCCCGTTTAGTGGTATTAGCGTTTCTTTCTACTAGACCGAAACAGCTCGCTGTTCATGGCTGCTAACATCCAGGCGCACTAGAGATCTTAGAACCAGCTGAGCTACTGGCACGCATGCGCTATTTATCACTTGATTTTTATCATTCGAGCAGCATCGCACAAACCGGCGCGCGATCATTTTTAATTCTCATTTTATACCAAATAATGATCCAACCACGAATAACAGAAAGGTACTATATGTTTGCCTAGAATATTGCCGATTCATGTGATATAGTTATATAATGAGATTATAATCTAACTGCGACAGGAAAATAATTTGACAAGTACACAAGTTTATCATCTTCGCAGCCGATGTCAGCGATGTCCTTAATTTATGACATACAATACTAATTTCTCTCCCTGATCATTAACAGGTAGAACACTGACTTAGCTACTTCACAATGGACCTTTTATTGTTCATGAGAATATGAGACTGGTTCTGGCGTTTGTCCTAATTTTCGATCTGCTTTTGTTCTCCTCTGAGAAAGAAGGCGAAAGTCAAAGAGCAGTAAAGCAGACTCTTTACAATGTTACTTTGAACAATTTTGCGAAAAGAAAAAAGTTTGATGCATTTCAACATTATGGGAAATTCAAACATGAAATTGGTACTGCTAGCCAGTCGCCAAACCATAGTCATCTGAGAGTTTTGTCGTCAACTAAAACAAAGAAGCATAGAAAAAAAAAGGGTTTGCTCATTAAGCCTTCACCAACTTACGTCGAAGGCAAAACCCAGAATAGCGAAACCAAGAGAACTTTAACTGGTCAAGAAGAGAAGAGAAAAAGCAAAAACAGTTCTACAAAAGCTGACGATTGTCAACAAGATGTGCATAACGAAACTAGCAGTATGTCTAACACAAGAGAATCTGCAAATGACTTGCCAGTTTTATCGTGCTTGGAAAATGGTGAAAACTCACTCTCAAACCCTGAATATATCGAGTATGTGACAGACGGAGATGTACGTGAAGGGAAAACCGTAAATGAAAAGAATGCAACCCCAATCAATCAAGTTACTGAAACTGGAAATGATTTAAATGGAAGATTAGACCATTCATTTCAAGTTTCTAACCGCAACTTAACTGTAGGAAAGTTTATTCCTACAAACGGCGATTCAATTCGCCAAACCAACAGAAATTATACTCTTAAACGGTTACGTGGAAGCTCTACTAACGAGTCTATCAAAGATAACATAGGCATAATATCGGCAAGTGATTTAAAACGCGAGCAAACTAATAAGAAAGCTGATAAACATTATACAAAAGGAAAATCTAAATTAATCACATTAGCAACTAACAAAATAATGAAAGCACTGACACTTTTAGAGAAACACTATTTTCCATCAAACTTTAGAGACGGTAATTTTTCCTTAGAAAACGAATCTAAAATAAGAAATATCAAAACGATGAAAAACAAAAGCAACAATTTCCCAGTGGAAAATTTATTAATGCATTCGCAAAAATATAAAACCGCTGACAATAGAGCACGCAAACGCTTAAGCCCTCATGAAATACTATTGGATTACTTTCAGAAAGAAGAAGATTTACGGCAAAGTCGCAAACACCATTTACAACACGATCAATTTGATTCTCATGAGAAGGTACAAGAGATGCAGGTTTCAGCAAGAAACAAAAAAATGTTTCAAACTTCAAAATCCACAACAGGTTTAGATTCTATGGAAGGAACTTTTCTGCAAACTTCGTGGGCGAGAAAAGAACAAAATAAACCGAACTTTACAAACAAATTTGGCACCATACAAGAAAAACTTTTGAAAACAGGAGATAAAAGAATCCGGTTTCATAAGGTTATGTTTATAAACGAGAAAAATCATAGCAACAGCAACACTAACAAATACGTAAACATCTTGTTAACGAACTATACACAAAAGAATAACTTTGTAGCTTCAAGTAAAAACAAGATTATCATGCAAGGATACCAAAATGCTAAAAGCACAACAAATCCTGAACAGGAAACACTGACACACAAATCTATTTCCGAAGTTCTTCCTCAAAAATATTTATTCCATGCTCCTTTGCATGAGCATGAGAGTTTTGGTAATGCATCAAAAAGAAAACTGATTCGAGAAGAAAACGCTGACACAAGCGCCACGAAGAAAACATCTTTCAATGAAGAAGATATAGAGAAAATGCTTACAAAGTTTGAACAGTTTGAAAAATATATTTCAATGAACTTTTTAGAAACATGGATTTATCATTACAGGTCATTAGACAGCTTAGGGCTCACGCCTTCTCTGTTGAACTCTGGAGTTTCTCATTATGGCTCAACTAAAAGATTAGAAAGTGCGTTTGAAAAAGCTCTAGAAGGTAAGGATGTCACTTTAATGATCGTTGGTGGATCAATCTCTGCTGGTGGTGGAGTTTGGAAAGATCGAGGTAACATCGATGGGGTATACCAACGAGCTCTTCGAAACTGGTGGCAAAAAGTGATCTACCCTTTAACTAATGCCAGTTTAATTCTGAACGAGGTTACAGTAGGAGGTACAGATTCGGAATATTTCTCATATTGCGTTAAAAATTACATAACCACAATGCCTGACATCGTTCTTTGGGAGATGGCTGCTAATGATTATATGAGATACGTAAATAGAAGCTTTGATCCAGCTTCACCATTAGAGACCTTAACCAGGATACTTTTGGCTCTTCCGTCCAGTCCAGCTGTTCTTTATATCAACTTTTTTCGGGGTGACTACTACAAATCCTCTGTTGGAAATGGCTGCCCGGACTCAGAAGACGAAGGTGAACAAACTATTTCCGATTATTACAACATCACTTCTTTGAGTTGGAGAACGATGGTTTGCTCAAATATTAACACGAAAACAGAAAGTACTACACTTGCTTTCGACAGTCTGTTCAGCAGCGATGGGTATCATCCAAGCCTGCTTGGTCATGCGCAGATGGCATGTATCTTGATTACGTATATGAGAAACATTATGCAAAGAGTTGTTTCCAGGGTTAGAGATTCTATAATCTCTTCATTCTTTTCCGTAATTCATACTGACACGACGTCTTGGAAAGCTCCCGAACCACTTTTCTCAAGCCAAGTCAGTCCTGATCCACATTGTTGGACCCTTATAACCCCAAATTACAATGTACCAGTAGTGAATACACTTTCCAATTTGTCATTCACAATAGCGGATAGTTTTGAGTTGACCAATGTCACTCATTGGCCAGTCCGTTTAGACCGCTTACAATGCCTACGGGCTCAACAACCTGGGGCAATGCTGGTTCTTAAGTTTTTTGTTCCTTCGCAACCTGGCAATAATGTGGTATCAATGAATGACATTTCACCTGGGCGTCATATCGCTATTACCACGCACAACCGTTTTGGAGGCAGTGCAGAGCTATGGTTAGACGAGGATGAAAAAGAAAGAGTGTTTGTCATAGAACCAAACAACGGCCAACGGCGAACACAAGTGAATATAATAAAAAGACATGTTACATCAGGAATGCATACATTGACAATCAAAGCTATAAAAAGTGGATTTTGTTTGTCCGCTGTAATGTTACAGTAGACAAGACTTTATTGTACCATTCATACACGTGCATATTTTGTGTCGATAGAGAATGAATTAAAAGGTGTGAGAGGTACTGACTCCCTGAAATAAGTAAAAAGCAAAAACTGTCAGGTAGCCAAAAACTCTGCTTATAAATGTAAAAGAATAATAGGAATGTAACTATGAAAAAAATTAAGTTAATAACAAAGTAATGGATTTTCATTGTTGCAGTTTCTCAGCCGCAGGTCTTTCACGTTCTTTAGCGTTCCAGTATGATGGGTAACACGTGGCAATTTCCTGCCAAAGTCCAATAAAATTAAAAGTGACAGTAACGAGACAAATGGGTGGAAGATGTTGTCCATGCAAGTTTTTTTCGCCCCATATAGCAATGCGTTTTTTATTTCCGAATATAGGATTCTTTGTATTCCTCAAATGCAAGTTTATGATTTTTACTTTACCCTATAGGATTACAGGATTGTTTCTCTAAATCTTCCAATTCGTCCTTCCCCCATCCTCAAGAATAAAATAGTCCATCACTTTCCCATTACATGCTATTATCGCATGTGCAACTACATTTTAACTGAGAAGGTCCGAGGTCGGAAAGTGTTAGCAATAGAATTTACTACTGAGCTTCTACAGAATGCTTGTATGCTCAAGAAGAGATAGTATAGCTATATATTGAAGATTCGAGAATCCACTAACAATCAACTTCTTTGATTAAATACCTTGTCGAAGAATGTATTTATTGAGGATAGGGTACACATTTAGGGAGGGGACTGAGGTCGAGGGTACATCGTAGGTGGGGAAATCCCTAAGAACTGATGGAATACGTAGAAAATGAGAGAAAAAAAGAGTAAAGTGAATGCATCAAAAAGGCAAAGATTTTCCAGTTGTACCGCAGGAATTATGTTTGTTATGAATATATTCAAGAAGAGTTAAGGATATTAAATCCTTTCCAAGCCAAGGGGCTATATTGGAGCGATGCATACTTCCGGTTTCTGTAGTATTAAGCGATAGAGAATCTTTACTCCTCCGAGCTGGACTGGAAACGAATCCACCATAGGTTAGCTCCAACCAATCACATGCTAGCACTCATTTACCAAGCTCGGAAGGATGGAACGCTGATGGGAAGCATGATTGTGGAATAATATTCCACAGACTTTCAGATCAATCTCAAAAAAATATTTTAAAAGAAAAATCAAGGCTCACTTTCTGCAGCATTTTAGTGGAAATGGAAATTACCCGAAAGACGAAAAGATAACAGGTGTTTTAATTTGCCTAGGATGTCAAATAACTACAGTCGTGACACTTGGAGAGCTTTTACATCGTCAAATTGTTCGTACTCCGCGCTTTTTATTTTATGTCATTTAATCTTCTTAGTTGGTATATCTATTAAATAGCTGATAAATAGTTATAGATCAATGAACTTTTTAGTAATAGATTTATTAATGTAACAGACATTGCATCTACCTTAGGTTAGCATTCATTGCTATTTGCAGATGACATTTCTACCAGATCCTTTGTAAAAACAGTTTAGGAGTGACATGTACGCTGATGCGGTTCTTGCTGTGATCCTACAAGTGGAGTCCAATCCAGCTCTTGCTCAAGGTGAGACATAACGCTATTAGATAATGTAAAGTGGTACGTTCTGAGATTTGAATATCGAATTCCTTATTAGATTTTTGCAGTGATCTTTGCAGCGTGAGTAAATGCAAAGAAGATTTCAATCGTCAGGCATTTGCGATATTCGTATCGTGGTTTCTTTCATTAGTTTGGAACTTCTACAAAGAAGTCAAACACAACTTTCATACACAAAATGTTTCGATTATGTGGCTGCGTTTGTAGTGCAGATGGATAGTGAGATTTTGTCTCCCAGTTGAGGCTCTGTGTGACCTTTTTGTTATAGTTGACTTAGTTTGTTCGATAGAATTGGTGTCAGCATAGAACTGACTTTAATGGTTAGTTTCCCGTCCAATGGGTGTCAGGCTTTCATCTGTTCAAAACTGTGGTTGACTAGGCTCTTAAATTTCACTTATGAAGTTTCGCGTTGCAACCCACAATTGTTTTTATCCTTTGGCTCCCAGTTTTCCATTCTTATTAACCATGTAAACCATATTGATAAAAAAAATACCTCGCAACTTTCCACACTGAGTTATCGACACTATGTGCTTTTGCTATGTCATATACATTTGGTTAGACATTGGGAATGTTGAAGAGAGCTTAAATGAGTTCTCATAATTATTCTGAAGAGAGGACAGTAACCCTAATTATTGTTTTATCTTTCCGTTCGTAACATTTTGGCTCTTTGTTAGCTTCTGTAGCCAACTCTTCTCAAAGGACTGTAATGGTGTTTGTTAGTTTGCCTACACCATTTTATCTTAACGAAAAAATCTTACCATTATAATCTTCACAAGTTGATTTCCCATGCGTTACGAATTAGTGACTAGTGTAAAGGTTTGAAGTTTGAGAAACAGACGAAGAATGTTATTTACCTGTTTGGCGGTGCTGTGCCTTTGATCTAATGAGTTGTGTGTTTCTGTAGTAAAATTCATTGCCTGACGAGGGTATTCCATGTTAAATTCAACGAGAAAAAGCATATTGCACGAATCGCGGAGCGTTTTACTGCTTTGACTCACGTCAGCAATATCTTTTCATGCTTAGGTGCAATTCCATGCTAAATTAAGTAAATATCCTCTCTTCAATTGCCAATCAGAGCGCGAATGAACCTTTAGCTAAGTGATTCTAATAATTGTCTGTTATTCTCTACAGCTGGCAACAGAAGAGCGAACATGAACACTTTCCCAGATAAGTAGGTTTCACATTGCTGCTTAGTAGTTCTAGTTTCTGTGTGAGTTACTACTACTACTACCACTACCACTACTACTACTACTACCACTACCACTACTACCACTACTACTGCTGCTGCTACTTAGTACTACTACTACTACTACCATTACTACTACCACTACTACTACTACCACTACTACTGTTGCTGCTACTTAGTACTACTACTACTACCACTACCACTACCACTATTGCTGCTGCTGCTGCTGCTGCTGCTACTACTACTACTGCTACTACAACTACTACTGCTACTACAACTACTACTTCTACTAAGTACCATTACTACTACTACTGCTACTGCTACTACTACTACTACTACTACTACTACTACTAATGCTACTACTACTTCTACTACTATAACTACTACTACTACTACTATTACTACTACTACTGATATGATATGATATGAATGATATGATATGATATGATGATACGATACGATATGATATGATATGATATGATATGATATAATATATGATATAATCTGATATGGCCATCAAGGTTGATGATGCCAACTCTGTCTGGCGTGCCGTCGTTCGAGTCTGGCCCGAGCTGCCTCAGCCAAGGTTGTCGCAGCCGCTTTTTTTCCATTGTAGAGGAGGGCCCTCCAAACATTTCTGTCCTGAGAGGATTTGTAACAATCGACTCCCATGTTGAACAGCTTCAGGTCCTCCTTAATACAATCTTTCCACCTTTTATGTGGCCTGCCTCTCTTTCTCTTGAAACTACTACTACTACTATAATTGTAACTACTATTATTATTATTATTCATAGTACTATATACTACTTTTACCGTTACTGCTGTCATTGTATGGTTATCGTTACTTTTAATACTATCAAAAGGTCAATTTCATTTTTTTGCATTCATGCATGCTACAGGCCGATTCATCGAGGCAAAATCTTATGACACTCATGGAAACGTTTACTCTGGCTATGCACTGAAAAACTACTTGAAATCAAAACATGGCGAGTAAGTATGAGTAAAACATTAAAATTTAAATTCAAGGCAATATATGATTTCGGTACTAGTTTTAACAGTAGTAATGGTCAATGCTTTTAGGACCTTAATCTTCACACAGCGGAGAAACGAGCAATGAACGATGATGAATGGTTATTGCTATCAAACAGCGGAATAGATTGAAAACGAACTGTTAAAAGGGAAACATGTTAAAATGGCAAATCAAAACTTAGCTCATCTGTTATAAGCTCATTGGAGTCTATTTAGACTTAAAAGGAATTCTTTCAAAAACAGGACAACATTTTTTATTTTTAAGACATGTTTCGATCGAGCTTCGATCATCTTCAGTTATCAACGTCAGTCAGCTCGTTAAGTTGGAGAAACTTCCCGACATTTCACAACACGTGTACGCGAACATTTATGCGCGACAGGAATTCTAACGCTTTAAAGCATCTCCAGAGTTCAGAAATTTGTCGCAACCTCTGCACAGGGGATTGCTTCTCTATTCTGGACTCTGCCCCCTCCGTTTTTCATTTAAAAATCAAAGAAGCCCTTCACATTGAATGAGAACAACCCTCACTTAACAAGCAACTTTTTCATGTAAATGTAGGTCTCTCCGTTTAATGAACAACTGTTAAATGAATTTTATTCCTTAACTTGCTGGACTTTTCTTTTGTAATTTACTACTATTCATTGTTTAAGAGACAGTCTATTATAATCAATTCTTATAATGTACAATAAATTATTAGAATATTACAGTATCTTTATCACAACTGAAGATGATCGAAGTGCGCCTGGGAAATGAATCTAAAGGAATATCCTAAAGTCACTATATTTGAGTAATTCAGGTTCTATGCTGATATAAAAATGGTAGAAAGCATAAACCACCCGAACTCAACTCCACGATTTGCCCAGAACCTACACACATGCGCACAACCAGTTTCACCCGAGTTACTACAATGCACGTAACTCCAACAATCGTGAACAACTGTTTTGTCCCGTTAGTCATCAGCACGGTTAGCTTTTCAGCCACAATGCTGATCAATGTTAATCACCGGTGATCAATCATGGATTACTGGACAGTTTTTAACAATTTAATTATTCCCACAAAGTGAGACAAGATGAAATTTAACTGACATTTTACAGAAGAAGTGGCAGATTGAAGTGATTATTGACTATAGTAAAACAAATCAATTTTCACATATACGAATAATTTCTTTAATCTTAACATGTTTCGGCATAGCTTATGCCATCTTCAGAAGAATGATTACAAAAGTTCGTTACAAAATATATATATATGATAAGTTTACAATGATTGACAAGTATATGATAAACTAATAATTAAGTTACAGGAAACAAAAAAT
>JAPEIX020092119.1:0-10446 GCA_026122405.2 Zoanthus sansibaricus
TTTGAGATAATGCAGAGTAGAGAAATCGGTCTATAGTTTTCTACGTGGTCTTTTTCGTCTTTTTTGTGCACAGGCACAACATTAGCCAATTTACAGTCGGATGGGATGTAGCCTTCCGCCAAGGACCTGTTGAACATTCTACATAGTGATGGAGCGTTAGTAGCGGCAGTCTCCTTAAGAACTTTAGCTGGTATTTCGTCCGGCCCGGTTGCTTTGTTAGGGCAGTTGATGAGTTCAAATTTTGGCGTACCACGATCGTAATGCACTAATCACTCTTGTAGCTGATGCAAGTCCAGTGGGCTTGGGTGCATTCCTTGTCCAGGAGCAGGGGGGCATCAACCGAGTAATTGCTTATGGTCATAGTCATAGGAGTTTGTCAGAAGTTGAGAGCAGAACGAGAGGCTCTCGGGGTTGTTTGGGCTTGCGAGCACTTTAAGATGTACTTACTTGGTAATATGTTTCGTTTGGTTACATATCACAAGCCTTTAGTTCATATTTTTTGGAAATGTTAGATATAAGCCTACACCAAGACTTGAAAGGTGGAGTTTGAGGCTTCAACCCTATGATTTTGATATTGTGTATGAACCCGGGGCATCTAATATTGCTGACCCCATGTCAAGGTTATGTGTTAGTAGTGACTCGTCAGAAGTAGTTGATGTTGCAAAGGTATGATAAGTGCAGAGAGTGTCCCACAAGCCATGTCGTTTGAAGAGATACAGGTTGCATCAAGTTGTTGTCCAGAGATTGAAACAATCAGAGAAGCTATTACCCAAGGTAAATGGGATAAGTGTAGTGTAAATGTGAAAGCTGTGAAGGATGAGCTCAGTGTTTGTGATGGGGTTGTTTTGCGAGGTAGTAGAATAATGATTCCCAAGAGTCTTAGAGGGAAGGTGGTAGAGTTAGCTCATGAAGGACACCAAGGGATTGTTAAGTGTAAGCAGCGGTTAAGGTCCAAGGTGTGGTGGCCTAGAATGGACCAGGATGTTGAAAACATGTGCAAGACATACGAGTCATGCCAGTTGGTGGCAGGGCCTGACCCGCCAGTACCTATAACAAGCACAAGATGCCAGATTGCCCCTGCAAATTTTGTAGTTGTGATCTACTGGGTCCATTGCCAAATGCCAAAGTATTATTGTTGTGATAGATTATTATAGTAGATTTTTTGAAGCTGGATTGTTAAGGTCAACTAAGACTGACAAAGTGGTAGAATTTCTGGATACTATCTTTTGTAGATTTGGTTATTCACAGGCCTTGAGGAGTGATAATGGACCACAGTTCATCTCAGGTGAGTTTCAAATGTACCTTGGAGTTCATGGTATCCATTGGGTGTCAACTACACCACTGTGGCCCCAAGCCAATGGTTTGGTTGAGCGGATTAACAGATCCATTTTGAAGGTACTGAAAGATAGCTTGTTTGGAAAAGAAGGAGATGCAAGTCGAGTTTAGGAAATTTTTTGTGGCTTATCGCTCCACGCCACATTCTACAACAGGGTGTACACCATTTTCTTTGATGTTTGGCAGGGAAATGAGAACAAAGATTTTACAGATGCAAACAGTGAGTCAAAGTAGAGAGGTTGCTAGGGATATTGATGCTGAATATAAGCTACGCATGAAAGCATATGCTAAGAGGAATTCCTTGGAGAGTAAAGTTGAGGTTGGAGACAAGGTTGTTTTGAAGAGTGAAAACAGGTCAAAACTAGATCCTAATTTCAAACCGGAACGATTCACAGTGACTGGTCTTTAAGTGGTTCAGACGTGGTTGTAACTTCTGAAGAGGATGGTAAAGGTGATAAAGGCGTAATGTCAGTTGTGCAAAATAGTTACAAAGTTCAGGTTGTACAGCTGGGGCAGAGAATCCACCTGGTGAAGCAGGAGAGGACTTGGAAAAGTCAAAGTCTTCAGAGTTAGTTGAATCGTCTAAGCCTGCTCGAGTTAGTGGTAGAGACTGTAGAATGCAGCGGTCAGCGGTTGTCAGCAATGGCGGACGTGTATTTTATGACTCCGTTACTTGAGCGAATTTTAAGTGAAATTTAAGTGAATTTCAATTGGATTTCAGTTAATTCTTTGGTGTTTTTTTCGTCTTTATACATTTGTTTTATTTTCTTTAATGTTTGTAGTCATGTTGGATGTGGATACAGTTAAACTTATTGAGGCTAAACTCCGCCCTCTGGAAGATTCTTTGCAATTTTTTAATGCCAAATACGAAACTTTGCTCGCTAAAGTCAACCAGCTTGAGAAAGTGAATAATTATCTCAGTAAGGAAAATAATAGATTGAAAGCCCAGTTAAACTCAGTATCTAGTGCTTCTAAATCCGAGGATAATGCTCTAAAATCGCAAATTAATACCCTCAGCAATAATTTAAAGCAACACGAGATTATACTCGATGAACTTGAACAGTATTCTAGACGCGATTGCTTAGAGTTTAAAGGAATACCTTCTGAAGGAAAGGAGGATAGAAACAAGATTGTCTGCGAAGTAGCTGATCTAAAGGATATTGATCTAGAGGAAGATGATATCTCCATAAGGCATAGACTTCCCACGGGCAAGCCTTGGAAGGACCACAGGGGAGTTCTACGCCAACTTGATCCTCCCATAATTATCACCAGGTTCGTTCACAGGGATAAGGCAACTAAGATCTACAGATCTCGATTTAAGCAAAAAGGGAAAACTTCCAACGACAATGACACAGGTCAGCTGGTCGTAAAATTTATATATCAGAGAATCTGACACATGCAAGGAAAAAGCTTTTCAAATCTTGTCTCAAGGTAAAGAGAGACTTGGACAAATTTATCTCTACAGCAAACGGTGACATTTATGTCAAGAAAGAAAGAACAAGCCCTTCAATACCGGTAAATAAGATGAGTGACCTAACAAAGCTCAGAGCTTGACTTGAGTAACTCCTGCAGCCCTGAATATCTCTCCAATGCGATGGAATTCCGCTGCTGTAAGGAGATAGCAGCCGCCACTGGCAAGCTGGCCTTCAAGGGCATTGATGCAAACTGCATTACAGTGCATCCCGATTTAGTAGCTTTGACAAACCCAACCGTCCAAGAAGTAGTGTGCCCTCTTCTCAACGATAGAAAGGGAAAAAGCTACAAGTTTCCCACTCACGGAACCGTAAATGCCAAAAATGAGTAAGTATTTTCCTCTGAGTTGGCAATGTATTTGTATCGATATGGGTTAGAATTTGTGTTGTTTCTCAAAAAATATCGTCGGAAATCTGTAATTTATAATAATTTATGATTAATATTTTTAACCCTGTTGCAAAGATCTGTACGACTCTGTTTTCTAAATATTGTCTCTTCACAATCAATATAAACTCGTTTGAAAATTTAAATATTTCATAGATCAGTTTATCCCGGTTTTATCTAGTTCATTGTTATATCATTCATTAATCATAATTTGCTTTATATTCATTAGAAGGTAAAAAGTTCTGTTTCCATCATTAAGTTAGCAGTGAGCCATTTTACAAGTAGAGTGATTCTATTTAAACCTGTGAAATTATAGTTCTTTAAAACTACTTCCAAATAGCCATTTCTCCTTTTGAATTAAAAACACTAGGGTCTATTTTGCATCCACCAAGTATGCTGTAGGCATGCACTCAATACCACATAAAAATATTTTTGGGGCATTGTGTAATGCTATTTATTATAAATTTGCAGAAGTCGATGAGCAGCTGCATACCGGTTTTTAGTGAGATGGATATTTGGGTCGCTTGGTTGGGATAACACTAGACCCCTCCCTGCCTGCATATACCACCACATCAGGGCAAAGTTTAATACCAACTCACCAAGAGGTTACCTGTCTTCACAACAGCGGCCATGAAGCAAGAGCTCTTCTGAGCTAATGCCCACAAAAATCGGCTTTTGTAGGAGCCGCCAAATAAATGGAAGGAAATAGACCTTATATGCATAAATGGCGGTGATTTTAAGATTCTTTTGTCTACATTCAGATTAACCCAACTAGCCTCATTTTGAGTAACATATTCTTTTGAAAATGTAACTCAAGAACGAGGCTAGTTGGGCTGATTTGAATGTGGACAAAAGAAAAATATAATCGCCGCCATTTATGCATAAGGTCTATGACCAACATGCTTATTTATGTGGATTCTCAGCGGGGAATTATTATTTCTTTTTTATGTGGTTGTTTTTTGTTAATGACTCAAACAGACATTATCTAAGTGCTCCATGCCATTTAAAACCCATTGCATGCATCAACAGTATATAGTAATATCAAAATAAAATAGGATGTTTGTGTTGTAAACATAACATAGGATTTTTGTGTTTGTGTATGGATATTTCTTTTCTGTTTACATTTAACTACGTGAAACAACACAACTATTCTTTTGGTGCCCTTTCATAGGTCGTCCACGCTTCTTGCATTTAGGTGATTTTCTTTTTTTGGTGGGTTGACTTGTATGCTCCACGATGCCTGAAGGTCAGACTGCTGTTCAGCTGGTGATAAAAGTAAAGACAGGTCTAAAATTAATAGTAAAATAATAGCTCAATAACAACAATAAGCAATCACTTGAAGAGCTTGAGCATGAAAGATTAAATTATCATGTCTATTAATTACTTTTACCTACTTCAGCCATTATAACAGGCCACATTTGTGGACATATTTGATTATTTGCACTTATGACAAGCATATTTATAAAATTCCAGTACATCCATATAAAAATTCAAACTAATTTTGTGCTGCCTTTCTGGTGTTGGTGATTTTTAGCACACACTCCCTGTTGCTTTTAGAATAGATTTTTTAAGTGTGTGTGTAGTCATTGGACAGTAGTATGTTTCCTTTATTTTGTTACAGATCATTGAGGATGATAGTAATCACGGTAAATTTGAATCAGGAATTTGTTTTGCAATGCAGACAAAAATCTCACCAAGAGAATATACATGTATGTATCTTACATGAGGGATAAAGTACTGTATCTTGATGTTTTCTTTTGTTGTAGTTTATAACAGCCTGTACTTTGCTTAGCCTCTCAGGAAATCTTGTATTCATTGGGGAAGGAACTTTCCTCTGGTATTGATCATAAATGGCCTTCTGCGTTTTTTCTGGCATCTCAAATACAAGGTCTCTCATAGCGTCAACATAACCTAGTAAAAGAAATACCAACAGTGTGGACTCCATACCATGACTTTACACTGACTACCGAATAAATGCACTTGCTATCAGCGAATTTTAAACATAATCTGTACTATTTCAAATCATCCTGTCTTGCATGAAACTTGGGGATAAAATTAAATATACTTGTACTAATACTGTCAACTTTTGCTAATCAAAGAGCTCTGTGAGCTACTTCATCCGATTTCACCTTTGATGCTCGCTTGTTTTATTGTCGGAGATTTTTGACAGTGCCTTAGTCGAGCAATTTTTTTGGGGTGGTGAGGGTACAACTACCGAGTGAAACCTAGGGAGAAACCCGTGGAAAACTTTTAAAATATTCATTTTTTAAATTACTGCAAGTGCATTAAATTTTAACAAGTTACATTTGCAATCAGTAAATCGATTTTGCAAAAAAAAATTGTCTCGGGCTTCGTTTTTGCACCTTAAGATTTTATACGTAAAAAATTGTCTTTAGTTACGTAACAGCATTTGTCATATCCACTTTCTTTGCCAGCCTTTATTAGTTTTTTGGTGATGGATTTTGCAATGTGCCAGATGTCAAAGAAGTGCTGTGTTTCTGGTTGGTGCTCTCTTACCCACTTTGCAATAGATTTGTGCCTGTCAGAAATGAACACAGCAACTTTGACACCTGCTTCTTTAAGGAAGGTAAAGCAGTCTTGGGCACCCTTTTACTCCAAGTCGTTGCTACTCTTCACTTGATTGGACTAAAGATATGAAATAATATTAATATTAGTTATGACACACATAATGATTTTAATACTGTTTTCATAGATATATACTGACAGCATTACACCAGGGAATGTTAATAAGATTGCTTAATAAGTGTGAAGTAGGAAAAAAACACGAACCTGAACAAGCTCAAAAGGCACAATCTTGGAGATAGTACAGGAAAACATCGTGTAGGCTCCGTATTTGGCATTGTGCCCCATGGAGTCGAACCTCCCATCCCCACACCATATAGCATCTTTTGCGGTCATGAGCTGGTACAGAAGTGCAGTCCTATATGTTTCCCAGTAGGACAAAATAGCAGGGAACAGGAATTTCTGCTGATGTGTGAAGAATCTCCTGGCAGAATATACACGAAGACCCATGTGTCGCACAGCCAGAAGGACTTTGGCTACTGATGCCCCTGACAAAAGTATCCCAAAACTCAACAGCAAATTTCCAGCTGGTAGCCGCCCAAACATCATTGGCTGAGACCACCAAACAAAAGATTGCAGTCCACAGTTCTTGCAGCTTTGTGCCACTGTCACCATGGTCCCACTTTCCTTCATTGAAACCTCAGGGAAGCCTTCTTTGCAATTAAAGCAAAACATACTAAACAGAGCCAACAGCCTTGTGTAAAACACAATAAATTTGGGTTCTTTGCCACAGGTATCTGCATCCTTGTCAAGTCTGTAATAAAAATATTATATACAGTGTGCTTCTAATCCAAACAATGTCAAAAATAGAATAGAAAAAATGAAAAAGAGTAACTTAATTTAAGGAGTCCAAATAATGGTATTGTTAGAAGTACTGTTAAAAAAAGGTTGGGAAATAAACTCCAATTTTCTTGCCATTTTGTTCTGGATTATTTTAAAGTATATATAAATAAAAATGCCATTTATAATCAATTCCTACTTGTTTTAATTTATTCTATTTCAGTAACATCTAACATATTCATTTTTATATATATTCATTATTAATTTTGCTAGTATTGTTGTAAATATAATTATACTAGGCCAAATAAAAAAATTTCCCGGTTACTCATCAGAAGATTTTGTAAATGTAAATGCGGCATGCGATTTTTATTTTCATTTTTTTAATTTTCTGCAGCACAGGAAGCACAGAAAACGAGCCATTTTGGCTCAGTTCCCGGAACAGATCGACAATTCACATATTTATTTCCATATGTTTTTTTCTATATTTTCAAAAAATAAAAAAAGTCAATGCGGCAGCTATTTTAAAATGCGGGCACTGATGAGAAACCGGGAATTTTTTTTTATTTGGCCCTAATTACAGATGCTTGTAAATTGAAAAAAATGAATCACCAAGGGCGGTTCAAAATCCCACTAAATTTAATTTACCTGCTTGTGCCACTTGTTTCAACATTACCTAATATCATTTCCTGCTGTTATTTCTTCTCCATCCTCTTTCACATCAGCTGATTCCTTTAGGGTTGCCCAGTCTGGGTCATCAGTATCATCCCCTGACTGCTCCATGTCCTCACATTCCAACACTTCATCTTCCTGGACTTCCATCTCATCTTCCTCTGCTTCCTCCTCACTGCTGCAAGTATCACTGCTACTGTCTGCCTGCAATTTTAATGAAATAAACCATTTAGTATTTGGTTTTAAAAACAGAAGGAAATAAGCTACCTAATATCATTTGTCACAAGAAATCAAGTTTACAATTTCAGCATGAATTCGAATTTTATGCGAACAGAGCCATTGTTTCACGCAGCGAATTTAACTCGATGAGTCGATTTATCCCATTTTATCTCACAACCAAAAAAATAAAACTGTTGAGAATACACAACCATCGATAATATTTTGTAATGTATAAACTATAATATCTATGTTTTACAAGACAAACATTTTTGCAAAATATCGACAATACTTTGTAATTTTATTTTCCTCGAGTCACGCTCGAAATTATCAGCTCTCTACTACTCGATTAGATAACCAGGAAAGTCAAAAAAACGTTTGTGCTATTTTTGTTTATGTTTACTTACACCTTCCAATCTGATGATAGAAGCCTTCAATCGACATCTCTCTTTCTGGAGTCTGGCAATTTGTTTTTTTTTGTCTTCGCACTTTTTGCAGTCGCTGAACAGTGTTTGTATCCCTTATGATCTATAATTATGATATGGTCCAGTTTGCACGCCCTTGTTTTTGAAAAGGGCTTCTGGTTCTGAACTTTCGTGAATCTCAGCAGGGATTGGCTGATGCATTTCCTGATCAGATGTAGGTTGATTCACTGCGTTCAGTTCGCTTCCTCCTGGTTCGTCCCTATCAATTTCCGCATCTCTGTTCTCGTTGAGATAGCAAGATGGTACAAACACGGCTGCTAAGGGGGTCCGCAAAATCTTCAATTGAAAAAAATATATATCTGTTATATGCCAGTTTTTTGGAAGCAACCTAGTCAAGTAAAAAAAAAATAGTGCAGTAAGGTACTGATGAATGCTAAACTTGCATATAAACAATAGGCGAAGCATTTTCACACATTCACGTCGACTAAAACACACAGTTCATAAACCCCCTGTTGGAATACTATGCAGGTTTCCAGACGCCTTTTAAAGCAAGAGACTGAAAAAAATAGTTATTTTAGTTGTTTGTAGCTTCTTTTCTTTTTCTTTCACATATGAACGATTATGGAAACCATAAAAGTTAGAGCTACTTACATTCCTACGTTGACGATCGGTGATTAACAGAGAATCTTTTGCAACCTCGGTGTTCACAGCTGTTGTCGTAGGCATGGATCCCTTCTCTAAATATCGTTTGTCTCGTATTTTTTGTGGTTTCTCTTGTGCCTTACCGTCTTCTTCTTCTGAGCCAACAAGATCACTAAGTCTAAGCCGAGTGAAGCATTATTTTTCGAAGTGGATCGAGCACAGCGAACTCGAAGCTGAAGGCAAAAAACCCATCCTATGAAGCTGCATGAATTTCGTCCACAATGCTCGTGTGTGTGGATCTTTTGGAAAGCGATGCATCAAAATGCCCAGAGAATATAAAGTGTTTTTCAGAAGCATTTGATACTGTCAATCATAATATACTTATCTCAAAACTGAGCCATTATGGGATACGTGGAATAGCTAAAGACTGGTTTATTTCATATTTCCAAAATAGAAAACAACATGTTTCAATAGGCTCTTCTAAGTCTGATCATGATTTTGTCTTGCTATTCGGTAATGAATAGGTAAATCAAAATCATGTTCTTCTGTGAGTGCTTTTGCTTTAGTAGCTGTACATTGTCCCACAGTAGCAAAGTATTCGTTGAACTTGTTAGCTTGAGAGACGGGATCTTCTAGTTTTTTGTTTGGGAAGGCATTGGTTTATAACTTTCCAGATGTAGTTAGTATTTCCGTGGCTGTTCTCAAGTTTGGTTCGTATATGTTGTTTTTCTTCGATTCGAATTTCTCGTTTAACTTCCTGTCTGAAGAAACGGTATGCATTCAAAAGTAGTTTGTCTTTTGTTCTGACTGCACTTTTGTGCCGTTTGTGACGCGTTTTCATGAGCTGTCGTATTTCAGGTGAAATATAGGGATTCGGGCGAGCTTTTATTTTCATCGTCTTGACAGATGCATGATCATCGAGGACCTCAAAAATATCAATAATATGGAACGGTACGTTTGCCAAATCTTTAACTTACAATCCACAGATTGTAGCCATTATCCCTGTTATAGTCTCCTTATCAATCCCTAACATATTTGGCAGGGTTCTTGTCTCCACGGATCTTGGACCAGAATTAGTGGTCTACCAACCGTGTCAATGTACCCATACATGGCCAAAGGGAAAGTATTGTTTTGATAACCCGTCAAATAAATGCACCCAGATTGGTCCCCGCGAGCTGAATTTACTTTCTTTCTGCAGTTCTTTTCACTAATTCCTCCTCTTGCTTGCAAGCCTTCAGGTCCTTCATAATTTCGTAAACCTCATCTCTAGTTGCGCACAGGCCATATTCCTGCGGCACCTTTTTATGCATGGCCCAATAACAAAGAAGTTTGCCAGGGCCATCTAACTCTTTTTCAACAGCGTCTCTCACTTCCTGTATTAAGGCATCATCATTGTAATAGATTTTAAAAATTCGTAGTTGCCCTTTAAAGAAAGTGAGACTTCATTCGTACTTGCTAAGATCCTTAACCATGAAATCTAGTACCTCTGCTTCCTTCAAATCTTGTAACACGTACGTTTATAACACTTCTCGAAGCTCCCCATCATTTTTTCAAGGTGTTGCATCCACCATGTTGTATGAAGATCCTTTAGAAGCCTTTCTCGACCATTGCAGTAGCAAAGACTCACATGGGGGCAGGGGTCGCCCTCGTTTTTCAAAATGAAATGAAATTGTTTTGATTTAATTTTGAATAACGTTTTTTTTTTCTTTTTCTTAAAAATATTTATTAGCACAAACCAACATTCACTCCGACGAAGAGCTCCAGTCCGAAACTTGCAGCTAAGGATTCAACTTATTTTGCAAAGTAAACGTTCCTTAAAGTAGTAAATTAATCTAACTTAAACTGAAGCGGTGCAGTGATCATTCAGAGATTTTCTGTGAGAACGACTACATCGTGCGACTTCCGGTGTCCAGTTTTCCTCGTCCGATTTAATGGCTGG
>JAPEIX020092189.1:0-10445 GCA_026122405.2 Zoanthus sansibaricus
TAAAATTGCTTAAATTTGTACATTTTCCCTTTTGCCCCAGGTTTTACAATGCGACTCTCAAAGACTATGCCTTTCAACTTGTAAGTTGTGCGCATAACCCCATTCTGCCCAATCCCACCCTATTTTACCCATCGCACGACATTTTGCCCCATCCCACCCCATTCTACTCCATTCCACCCCATTCTGCCCTATCCCACTATCCAAATTTGGACAACCTTGCGCAAGATTTAAAATTCCATTTTTTAACGCAATTTATGGCTTAAAAAACCCGATTTCAAGACTGGTTTGCCGCAGGCACACCAACTTAATAACAATAAATAGATGGTAAATCGGCCATATCTCACCACATTTATGTCAAAGGACATACTATCAACCCAATTTTAAGAGAGGACGAAGATAAGTGACGGAACCATGGACGACTTGGTTCGTTAATGATTTAACATCACTCAGAAATTGTGTTTTTCAAACAATGTAAAAACCAGGCCATGCACGAATGATGTGCAGAATGTGTAAAGAAAAAGTTGCTTCTACAAAAATTATATTAAAAAATTCATAAGCATACTAACAAATATGCCAAAATACCCTTAATAAAACTTATTAGTTTAATCTTTTGATAGTTTCTCAATTTAATGAAATAACATAAGGTTTTCACGGCAGTCAAACGCAAATGTAGGATTATATAGGAAAACATTTTCCTGCTAAAAAATGAAAAAATAAATTAAAATGAAATTTTGGACTGCATATATAAAAAATATTTTCAACATCTTGTTTTGCTATCATTAAAGTGAAAGAAAACATTTTCCTTGATTTACATTGCTTATGATCCTATCACCAAGACTTTGGTAAAGATGCATTAAAATTTACGACTTATGAATATTTTAAATAAGTTTGCTAACAAAATCCCATTAATCAATTAGAGATCATCGCAATTGGTAGAGGTTTGTTTAATGTACTTTGTAGGGGTAAAATATTAAAATCTAATCCAGAAGTACTTTTGTTTAAGATCCAGACTTTCGGTTTTAGATAAAAGAGCTTAGGTCGGTTAGTTTTCTTGGCACGAAGGTAAAAGTTGAGTAAAAATCGCCTTCGTTAATTGTGTGAGTTGCTAACATCTTAGACAACGTTAAACTGCGAACTAAAAACAGGTGATACTGAACTAAAAGGTAAAATCCGTATTTGTATGTTGATAACTAAACTGTTGACGCTTTTGGTGTCATTAATGTTTTTTAGTGTCAAACCATGCGTGTTTTTGCGTATGAGTTTTTAATTCTCTTCTTCTATTTGCTCAAACTTCAACTTTATTTCTATCATTAACTATTCTATATACATAGTCAAATTTCTTAGTTCGTGTGCTTATTGGCTCTTGTCAATCTTGTCGGTTTTCGGTCCAGACTTATCCTTTCAATAAACCTTTTATGATTCTACTATTTACCTTTAAATTGTACTCAAAAAATTATCATACCGGTTAGATAAAAGCTCCCGATATAATCTCACATGAACAATACGTGAATTTTGAGTTAAGATACAAAAACGGTTTTAGCTCTTTATATACTTTGGTCTGTATGGATCAAGGGAGTTCTATTGTTTTTTTTCTGCATGTTTTCCTGACCTTCTAATAGTCGAGTTCATATTTAACGCACAAAAGGTAAGAAAAATTTAATCATTATAGCTTTTATGTTTAATTCTCAAGCGAAAATTTGTTGGACGTAAGTTGAAAATACTATGTACAAAAAAATTTTATCTATAGCCAGAGGTGAAAGCAGCAATTTGCATGTGCCTAAAATACAAAATAACATTCATTCTAACGCAAAATTGTAAGTTGTGTAAACTGATATTTCGAGCTGTTGTTATAATCTCAAATTGTAAGCTTCTTTTTCTACTTAAGAATAGGATACGGCACTAAAAACTTCGATCTTCAGTTAATTTAAATACTCATTTTTTAAAGTTAAAAAAAACTTTCACGGGAAGACTTCCTCATAATATACATACATAATTCATTCAAAAACCCACTCAAAACTTAGCTATCGTGGTCCGATATTAGAGCATGTCTTTATCGTTAAATCATCGTTTTGTTAACGTTTCCTGGCTTCTATGGTCTCTTCTATTCAAATTCACGATAATACAAAGATTTTGGCTTGCCCCCCACGACAGCTATAAAACACACAATTTCGTAATGGAAATAATTAAAGCTGACTGCAAGTTTTATACAGCTAAAACCGTCTTTGATAATCACTTTATTCCTTCTTATCCACAGATAACAGAGATAAAATAAGTGTATAAAAGGACTGCGGGTGTGTTGAGAGCTTTCTTTTTTAGAGAGTTTATCATTTCACAAAACAATCGAGTCTGATTTCTTTTTTCAGAAGTGCTTTCTTCAATTTTTGATGTTCAATGTCTCTTAAAGTTTTGTGCTAAATTTTTCAGTAATTGCTGATCTCAAAACCAAAAGTTATTTAGGTAATAAACGACGGTTTATATAGGCCGTGCAAGGGAGCTTACTAGCTCTACGCACAAAGAAAAATATTTTTGTTAATAAGACTTAAGTCTTCATCAGGTTTTATTAAGCTCAGTAGACAATTTCTGTTACAGCTTTACAGCTTTTTTTGAGCTTATATAAAGCTGTAACAGAAATTGCCCCAAAAAAACCTGAAGAAAACTGGTAATGGGCCAGTCGAAATGTCTCTTAAAGTTTTGTGGCCGTTTACCGCCTGGTTAGCCTAATTGTTAAGGTGCCATATCCTGCAGGAGGCTCGGGTTCGATTCCCGGCCGGACCAACACTCAGGGTCTTAAAAAATTAAGGAGAAAGTGCTGCATCTGCAAATGGTTAGACTTTCGCGTCTTCTCGGATAAGGACGTTAACTCGTAGGCCCTCGGAGACTTCTGTGTTTGTGTGTTATGTTTGTCATGTTAAAAGTCTCCGTCCACCTTTGAGTGGTAAAGATGGTGTCCCCAATTAGTAGGCCTTTGGCTGGCTAAAGTATATAGACACCTAAATAAAGTTATTATTATTATTAAATATTGTATAAACGGCCCAAACTTTACTCACGTTGCAAGGTCAGTCTTAATTGCAAGTCTTATATTGACAAAACTATTTTCCTTTGAAATTATTTCCGACTGAACACGATCGTTTGATCCAACGTTGGCATGTCTGTTGATTGTACACGGTTTTGCACTGGTTTTAATCTATTTATTGAGTAATACGCTTAAAGTTCATTGGAATTTTCAAGTGATCTATTGCTATTTGCAAAAAAAAAAAAAAGATTCCAGAGATAATGTTCAAAACTAAAATACAAGAACTTGTACAGCTTATTTACATAAATAGACAAATCTCCTAAAATATTCCATTTGTACAAATTAAGCTTCGCTTTTGCTAATAGCTTTGTCTTTGATAAACTTTAAAACCAAATCAAATTTTGGCGCCATGCCAAAGACCTATATAACCTCGCATGCTGCTAATTTCAGGAAATGAAGCGGATTGACAGAGTAATATTATATGAAAGTTTTGCAGTTGAATAACAGAATAGAACTAAAGGCTTTTTGTGTCTGTTGAATAGACTCAGAGGGATTAAATATTAGGTTAACATTATTTCTTTCATTACGAAAGAATACGGAATTATGGCTTCTTTCTTCAGAAATAATGAAGTACAAATTTTATTTGCAGATTTACTGAAAGTAGAAATGCAATAAAAGGTTTTTTAGTTTCCTTCTTCACCCCCACCAAGTTGTTATAAATGCCGTCTCTGACCTAATTCTATCTGTTCAAGATATTCACATATATAATACTAGATATGCCTTAAAAGATAACCTATATAGACCAGCCTCTAGGACAAACTATGGCTTATCAAGATTCAAAGCTATTGCCTCAAGAACCTGGGAAAAGATTCCACCTGCAACAAAAATATTGCCACATAAAAGATTCGAAAAAGAATACCGGAATTATTTCTTCTTGATAATCAGTAACATAAGCACGTAAAATTGCAATATCTTTCCTTAAAACTCACTCTCAAAAATTTCACTATCTTCCCTTGATTCCATTCCTGAAATTTTAATTATCATTATTGCTATTATTCTCTTATTATTATCATTATTCCTCTCTACTTGCTACTTAGTAAACTTAGTATTAATCTATAGCTCTCTATTTGAATAATTAATCCGGCGTTAACTGACTTTTTTTCCTGTCAAAATCAAATAACTGTGGTAGTGGCTAACTCAAACCTTTACCTACTTTAGCCTCTACGCACATTCATGACACTCTGCAATTTACTTACTCAAACACCATTTTTTCCCCTTACATATTGTCTTGTATTAGATTGTATTATCATTGTAAAGTGCAAAATAAAACTGAATCTGAATCCGCTTGTCCCCAGTCTCCGACGTGAATATTCCTTTTCCAATTAATCAACCAATCAAAGTTGGTGCCGAAACAGGAACAAATTCATCTGTGATATATTTGATCACACGAATTGCTGGGAGCCTCAACAACAGTCGAGACTGGATCTGTAAGCAACTCACAATTAACGACAACCATAATTGTAAAGAGGAAAAAAGAGCACAGAATTTTCTACGACGAAAAAAAAAGCGAAATGACGGCAAGTTAAACGAATAATTCTTATATCGTGTCTGAAATGTAAATACAATTATGTAACTCTTACCAAACAATATGTATAATGCTTCCGTAAGAAGCCCTGAAAAGTTTTCCCATCAATTATAATATCAACTCAAAATGTGATTAATTGAGAATCTTTTATTGCAAACTTGAGCTTTTCTGTTAAACATAAATACTTCCTAACAAAATCAGTTTTAAAAGCGAACAAAAATTCATGAATATTACTTATTATTATTATCATTATTATTATTATTATTGTTTTGTATTACTTTTACAAAACCACTTCTTTAAAGAATGAAAATTTTGATTCGCTCATGTTCCCAGGGATTCATGTTTAATTGCTAGGAATTTGGTGATAGTTAATTCTTACGATTCCGTGCCCTGAGTGTTCGCATGTGGGAGCAAAGTATAAAAAAACGTTTTGAATAGGCCTTCTTGTCTGAAGAACATTGTACAAGATAAACTTCCGGTAAGAGAGATTCAAAAGTATTGCTCTCAAGACTGTTGTTCGAGGAATGATTAATATTTGTTCTAGACGGCGTTTTATTCATATTTTTAAAAAGTTCTAGAGAATAGCTACAAAAACTAGCGTAATAATGGGAGCGGGGAAGTTCGGAATTTTCTCCGTTTTTAACTCAAATATACACTTTTCTTTTTATAAGAATTATATATATCTTTTTTTTAAAAAAAAAAAATCTTGACATTTTGAGCCTTCTATTTCTTTATATATTCTTGTCATTGTAGCTAAGTAATCCATTTTCGCACTGACGAACGGGCAAAGGTTTGCCGAAACATGTTTGCAAGTATTACTTAAAAAGTGTTGTGTGTTTCTTAAAAATCCTTATGTACTTCTTTTAAAAACAAGTCTTAAATAATAGTTTCAAAATAGTTACTTTATTTGTTGAATCAGTGAAACCAGAGGTCCATGCGATAGGATTTTCCAACTTTAACATATCGAGGGGGTTCAAGTAGGTACTTATTATGCAAGAATATATGTTTAGATGATTTAAAAAGCAATTGTATATATCTATCTTTGGTTATATACTCTTATATGATGTAATTCAGAAGCAATAAACTTGTCGTAAAATCTACGACTGCTTGTTCACCCAAAATAACAGAAGGACACAAGTACACTTTTTTTTATAAGAACATACTTTATAAGACTATTGAGGCTGAAATTGGCCAAATTTTAAGAATATTTCAAGAATAACGCCGAGGCTAAGATTTTGTTTAGAATATAATTTTGCATGATTGAAAAAACCCGATTATTGATTACATGTATTGCAATTGCACTCTAATCCCAAATGGCAAAGTCATATACAAATCAACTAGTGTTACCTTTGATGTCCTGTGACACCACAGTGGTTTTACAAACGGAAATTCCATATCACCGATATTCCGAAACTAAGAATATTCGTAAGAATATTTTCAGCCCAAAATCGGCGAAAAACTTAGAATATCAAGCCTCGGTTCAAAAAACAATATTTATATAAAAAAAATGAGTGTAATCCAGTATTTTTAGTCACTTTATAAGAACAACGAGGCTAAAATTTTCCAAAATTTAAGAACAATTTAAGAACAATCTCAGCCTGACGCTTGATAACAAGGAAAGTTATTGTGGCAGAAAAATGACTAAAACTTAGCGATACAGCATCTAAATTCAGCCGCACAATACATGTGTGGCGCAAGGTGTTTCACTATTTTCCAATACATTGTTTTATTGTTTTTTCTTCAATAAAAACCACTAACAGAAATAAGAACAAATTAAGAACAAATTGAGGCTGAAATCTCCAAAAAATTAAAAACAATGAGCCTCAGCAAAATTTACTGGTTCTTATAAAAAAAAGCGTGTAGCTTAAGAGAGGGAGTAAAATAGTCATGAAAACAAAAAATGTAGAAGATTTTTTTTTGCCTGGGGATTGAGCCCAGCAATGCCATTCTTAAAAATTCTTAAAATATCCGAAACCTGAGCCAGTTGCGATTCTTATAAAAACTGAATTTTCATAAAAAAACAGCGAGTTGTATATAATTCCACCGTAAAGGTTTTGATACTAACAGAGTCGTGTTTCAAATAAACCTGGGCAACCATAGAACTTATAGTTTAAAAATGTTTTTGTATTAATTCTGTAGCTCTGTATTATTATCTATTTAAAATTTCTTACAAAACACATGTACAATGATATGTTAAAATATGCAGTTATAAAAATTGTTTAGAAGATATATAGACTATTAAACTAAAAATATTATCCAAACTGAAAAACAAAAAAATTCTGAAACTTACTGAAGTAATTGAGACAAATACTTATGTGCAGATAGATTCAAATTGCTTTTTAGAAATTGCTAGATTTTTTTTGTAAATAGCTTTGATCAAATATAACAAAAGTTCAAGTTTGCTAAAGCGCTTTCTTAAACTATTGAAATTTTTAAACTACTTAAGCAGTCGGGGCCCATGTTGTGTTGGCAAGTTAAACAATTTTAGACAATGAATAACAAACACCAGAAACATTTGTAGAAAGTGAAGGTACTTGTATAATACCGGGATTTTGTGCTAGAGTATTTGAATATCGCCTTGATTTTATAAGGGGTCAATTACATGGAGTTTTTTCATTCCCCGGGATGAATTCAGCCCTTGGTTGAAAATGTTGCCATGCAAACGTGCATTTGACCTTATAAGGATTTTGTTTTGAAGCCAGGGCTGACAGCGCGGTAACAGGGCCGACTCTAGCCCCGGGGTTGAAAAACTTCACATAATCGGCCCTCAGAGATATATGACCAAGAATTCGTTTTCCCTATTAATTGAATATCACGTTGATTAAGATTAGTAATAAAACTTCAAGAATTAAAATTTGATTATACCGCAGCTACGTAGATATGGTCATTCTCGTGTATTTTAGTTTCTAAAAGATACTTGGATTATGCCAAAACAATCAAATACAAAACGGCAATCAGGGCTCGCCATGATAAATATACAAGGCATTGACAAGATAACAGACAAATTTGCATTTTGCTATCGTCGATACCTTTTGTTTAGAAACGTTTTATCGATCAACAGTTAGTTGCGAATGAGTAACTACGGCACTTTGAGCTTACAGTATTTTTGGCCTTGTTTCTAAAATTTTAGAGTATCGATTAAGGTTTGAAAGTTAAAAGCTTAAAATATATATTAGCAAATTGAAAACATGTTTCTGTCGAAGCTGCTGTGGCTACGGCTCATTTTGCGAAATGATTTTTATGCCCCACCCTTAACGCTTTTACGAACTTGTACAAAAACCAAGGGCCTATACCCGTGATTTTACTGTATCTTAGGTAATAATAACTAATAATAACTTTATTTAGGTGTCAAGTATTTGGCTGGCCAAAAGCCTACTAATTTGGGACACCATCTTTACCACTCAGAGACTTTTCACGTGACAGACATACACACATAAACACAGAAGTCTCCGAGGGCGTACGGTTTAACGTCCTTATCCGAGAAGACGCGAAAGTCTAACCGTTTGCAGATGTTAGAGCAAAGGCAGTACCTTCTCAAGAATTTTAAGATCCTGAGTGCTGTTCCGGCCGGGAATCGAACCCGAGCCTCCCGCACGATAGACTGGCACCTTGCCAACTAGGCTAACCAGGCAAGTTTTGTTTATCTTGCGCACAAAACACGAACTTGTATGGCATGGACGTTCATACAACAATCAAAAACCAAGGGCCTATACCTGAGATTTTACTGTATCTTAGGTAATCTCAACAGAGTTTTGTTTATCTTGCGCACAAAACACGAATAATTATGGCATGGACGTTAATACAACAATCAAAATCCAAGGGCCTAAAACCGAGATTTTACTGTATCTTAGGTAATCTCTACAGAATTTTTGTTTACCCTGCGCACAAAACATGGATTTGTATGGCATGGAGGTTAATACAATCAAAATCGTGTGAGCCTGTAGGGGCGAACGCAATTTGAGCTTTTAAGACACGAAAAAGCAAATTAATTCCATGCAAGACCATATTCAACGCGTAAAAGTTCGATTACATGTTAATCACTTACTAAAAACCTGACGCCGAAAAAGTATATCGTGACAGTTTCAAGGCAATAATTCATGCGTGCACGGACAATTCATGCCTCCATCGTTGTCAGAGAAACATCTGCATTTTGATTGGCTAATTAGCTTTGAGATTGTGATTGCGTATTGCATATTTATGCACGGAATTACAAAGTTTTGCACAGAATTATAATGGAAATAGGACTGAGGGAAGTCCAATTTGATCTGTAATCATACGAGTGATTAACAAAATTGGATGACCGCGGAGTAGGAGTTCAATATGTTAATTCACGTGTATGATTACAGACTGAATTGGACGACTCAAAATCCTGTTACCAGTTAATCATAATCATTACAATTTTCGAAAAACAAAAAAGTGCAATTTGAAAAATTGCTTTTAATCGCAATTTTTCATTATTTTATGGTATAATTGAAAATCTACATTGGGAAAAATATTTTCTGGAGGTTACAAATTCTTCCAGTTTGAAAACGTTGTTGAGTTGCTATAGTGATTGTAATCTACAGGGCTGGAAATATTTTTTTGGACTTAAAAGGACATATGTCCAACCAAAACAACATCTTGGTCGGACAAAGTAAAATTTTGGTCGGACATAATCTGAAACAAAAGGTTGACTTTAATTATCTTTCATTTACTGAGCTATCACAGACTTGTCTTTCCTTGCAATTTGTTTGCATTTCTGTCGCTCATAACACCAACAATAGATAGTAATCTAGTTATTTCTAATAGAAAGTGAGTGCTGCGAGTACACTATTTTGTTAGAGCGACAATAATGTTCTATTTACTACATATAAAATGTATATTTATTTGAACCGCCCCTCGCATGTATTGTGTGTACTGAAATGCTAGTGACATCCTTGAATCGACTCTCGATACGGTACGGACCACTGATCGTATGTATCGCATTTTTGTAACTTGTGGCGTCCAAAGATTACAATGTGTTCCAAATAGGAGGCTACTCACTTTGCTCACATAAAAGTCTTCCTTTGAAGTTAACAACATTACTGACTGAAAACAAAATTTCCTGCTGTTATTCCAAGGGTTTGCATCAGACAACAAAAAGTAACTTTTTCAGCAGTCATTCAAATAATTCTATGGTAAAACAGGTACTCAGAAAAAAACGAAATAGGCTATAAAATGATATAAATAACTCAACAATGTTGTAAAACGTCTCCTGCTGCATCAACCTCATCACTTTCACTGAAAATAGATTGGTCCTCATTGTCAGTGGTACCTGTGTGTGGACGAATCATTTGAAGATGTTGAAGACTGATATAAAAGCTTTGTGGCCAGCTTCTTGTAAACCTTTCTAGTTTCTTGGTTTTTGATTTGATTGTTGAGCCTTGCCTGCATGCCAATCTAAGACGGCTTCAGATACTTTCAAATCTTCCAGTGGAGGACCTTTAAGGCTTATTTGTAAGAGGTCTTCCACCGGTGATAGAGATAGTGACACTCATCTTGATATTTTGACTCGTTTTAATGCGCCAAAAAACCGCTACGGTTCGGCATTACATACTGGTAGAGTAAACTCTAGGCGTACCGGGAGGAGAATGTTAGGCCATTGCAATGCCCGCAATGAGTGAAACAATAAATGGCGTCCCATACACAAAACACAAATTTAATTACATCAAATTTATATTCAAACTGAATCATAACAAAAAGGTTTTGCCATTATGGCATGCTTATTCAAGCGCAATATTTATTTTCATCATTGCCATAAATTGCTTTTATTTACGATCAAAAAATTGTCCGGACATCATGTCCGACCAACTTTGGAATTTCGTCGGA
>JAPEIX020092220.1:0-17245 GCA_026122405.2 Zoanthus sansibaricus
CCTTTACTTCTGGCACCGTGATTGACAGTCTGGCCAAGCACTACCCTGACGAACTTTGGGCCGTCAGGGAGCTGTTGGGTGTGATGAAGCCGGGCATGGATGGCAGTGTGATCGAAAGTTTGAAGCGAAACTACAAAAATTTCAGTGTCCCTGATGTCAAAAAGCTTCTTCTTTTGATGCCTGCCTTTACTTCTGGCACCGTGATTGACAGTCTGGCCAAGCACTACCCTGACGAACTTTGGGCCGTCAGGGAGCTGTTGAGCGGCATGCAGACTGGCTTGAGTAACATTCCTGTTGACCTATATTGACCTATAGTTGGCCCGTCCAGTCCTGAGGAAAAAGTTTTTTATATGCTGCGCCGTGGCTGGTAGATTTTGTACCTTGCAAAGACACAGACATGAATTCTAGGTGATTTGATTTCTTCAGAAGCTTTTGTTTACTGCTTTAAAAAATACCACAACATGGGGCCGCCGAGCTGTATTAGCAATACAATTAAAAGGTAGTAGTGATAAACATGGTAGAACATGATGATAACGATGATAAATATGATATCCGCAGTATACAGTTGTTAGATCCCCAGGATATCCCCACGCAATATATCCGCCTTTCTCTGCAAATTGTGATTCTGCAATGTGCCTTTTGATGTGATGGTTCAGCGCTGGAACGGATGGTCTCACCACTGGCAAGATGTTGAATCCAGTCGCCTTTTGGAATTTTCTGGTTCAGCTTTGTCTGTGTCAGAATATCTGCCACTGCGGAGATCACTGGGATGGGTTATGGCATTGAGTGGTCCGCATTCGCCACAGGTGCTTTGCTGCCTGCCTTGGGGAAAATCACGCTTTAGAGCGCATGGCGTGGAAAAAAAAATGGTACCTCTCCGTTTCATGAGATATGAGAAATCAGACGCGAGATGGCCCAACAATTGGCCGAAGCAGGATGCAATTTGAAACCAAAATCTGTTGAGTTCTGTAGCATGGCAATTTCCACTTGTTTTTGTAATTAGCCGTTAGACGCTTCAGATTGCTTATGACGTTGGATTAACACCTGTGGCTCAAGCTGCTGGGCTGGGAGGCCAAAAGGACATGTGGAGATAGGAATTTTGAAATTAGGAAAAATGAACATGAAGACACCTCTAAAACCTCTGAACCTGCCAAGCATTCTTCCAAAAATCCTGGCCATTCATTTTCATGGAAATTCCTTGCATTTTCAAGCCACTGGTGTAAACGTAGAACACTTGAAGCTATTTATATCGCCAACTTGAATCCCTCATTGAACAAACAAATATTTTCTTTTAATCTTTTTCTGTTTCCCAAAGGAATCACTTAACAATGTCAATGAGCTTTGTTTTATGACCAATATTTATATCTTAGTCAAACCCGTACCTTTTTTATACTGAAGATGATCGAGTTGATCGAAAACGTTTTTAAAACTTTTTTAAAATATTTTTTTTTACCTTGTTTTTATATTTTTAACGGACAGAATATGTTTCTATGTGCGTGTCCAACTATGCGCACTGGTGCGAGGCAAATAGAACGTAATGGAACCAAAAAGCAAGTTGAACGAACACAACAAAACACAACACTTCACAATGCAATTTTTTTTTTCCTTATTTCATTATAAGTTTTTTTTTGTTTTGTTTTTAGATTTTGGGCGAACTTAACTAAAACTGAAGTACTAGAATTGACACTGGTTTATTAATGGCTTTCAGGTTTAACGGTCCGGGTCAATGATTTCTCAAGAGGTTGACACTCGCAGTGAACATCAGTTCAGCTTAACGTTTACCGTAGCGGCGGCGGCGGTAACAGGGTTGGCCGCGGTGGCGACGGCAACGGCGCCGGAACCAGAAGGCATTTTTCTTCTCAACAGGCTCTAAACGTGAGCAATGAATGGCATTACATTAGTATTCTAAGCTAAGCTAAATATCGTAACAAGCCCAGTGTACTAATACTTATTTATAGTTAGAGTAAGTTCAAAAAGAGTCCTTGAAACTCACCCTTAGTATCGCTAATCTTGTGTCCTTCGTCTATTAACAGTTCCTTTGGCTCGTCATACTAATTACATGCTTTAACTTAAAATTCGACCTTTTTCAAATTCCGAAGAAGCGAATTTCAAAAAATCATAAACTGTAAAAATAATCCGAGCACGAGATATTTGCTTGACAAAGTGACAAACATTTCCCGTTTTATCTTAATACTCGATGACAATGGATTTTAAAATAAAGTATTTTAAAAAGCCACTAAAAACTAAATAAACAAGCCGACGTTATTCATTAGTCAGCTGTCCAAGGAATGGACGTCTGCAAAATGATTTACAAAGTAATTATTGAAAGCCGTAAAAGTATGAAAAGGTTTAATTGACCCAACGGTAAGACATATAGTTTCCTGGCGAAATCTGTTTCACGAAAAATGAGTATCAACCAGTTTTAGAAACAGGGCATTTAAAATATAAAATTTGGCTTTGCCTTTGCTACCCCAGGTAAACGATATTTCCTAAGGTATAAAGAACTGTTGGAATGCGACGAAAATTGCGAAGCATTCGTAAATACGTTTACACTTGTCTTCAAAGAAAGTGCTGTTTAATTTTAATATTTGTACAACGAAAACAATACGCCAAGCTTTGAATCTGTGGCATGTGCGTTTTAATAGAGACCTGTTTTGTTGGAAAACAGCCTTCACTATAAAATTCGCAAAAATCTTGATGATTTCTATCTTGTTTCAAGAAAAATAAACAGAAGATCATGATTACACGACCTCTTACTACGTGAGGTAGCTGTGAGATCCAGCTATCAAACGTGTTAAGTCCACGGATGTTTTTGAAATCAAGATTTGACGCAACATTTCGCGTGGGCTAAATCAACGAAAAAAATCTAAAGTGTCAAACATTTTCATTTTCTTTACTAAAACTTTATGTGTACAAAACCCAAAAGTTCGGCTATAGAGTTAAGACAATAACCATTTCACGCGAGTGAAGAAAGATTCCTACGTTAATTTCATTTTCAACGTGTCCATTTCTATTGTAATTAATAATGTCTCTGCTTTCAACGTGTGCAAAAAAAACACATAAAAAGACTTATGTCACCATCATTCTTTTGATTAATTCTCAACTCTAACAGCCAAGAAAATAAATTCAAGTTCTAGAGTAAAACAAGAATACAGTAATTCTAAGGTTGTTAGTTACTCATAGATTCAAAACATAAACAACAGGCAAAATTGCCGTGGGTACGAAAGAAGAGACATCTCCAAATTAGTTGCTTTCGCCAATTACATTTTCAAGGATGATGCTTTAATGAATTCAAAGCGAAAGCGTTAGAGACCTTACATTGATCAAAGTATAAAAACTGTAAAGCTGTACAACAAAATGAATTCAAACCTCATCAAAGCAGCATATTGATTTGTTAAACAATTTACCATCATTGTCAATGAACTTACCTTGAGCAGTAAAGAGTATATAGATAAAGCAAGGAAACCACATATTAGAGCAGAGACAAGCCATGCTTGCATAAATACGTTACCGGAGAAAAGCAGTCCTAGTATGCATTAGGATGACAGATAAAAAATTGTTCACAATTTCAAAGCCATATCTTGTCTTTGAACACTTTCTTTCAAAGTGCGGGGTTTAACTGTATTACCATATTTGGATCATCTGTCAAAATTAACCAATCAGCAGAAAGGTTCCCCACTATCCCCAACAGGCAACTTTCATGATGCGGTCATCACTTCATCAAAGCAGTTAAAAATTTGTTTTTCAGTTTAGAGCTTTTTTCGTTGCCTGTGGCTATCTATAATATGTCTTAGCGTAAAGGATGATAATGCATTTTTCAAATTTTTACCTGCCACTTTAGCACGTGTGTCTCAGAAAGCGGATAGCTTTTGTTTTTATTTCGTCAACCTTAAAAGATATCATAACTGCTTTTCGGCACTCTATATTACTCTGTCACTGGCTTTTTTAAAAAGCTATCCTCTTAACTTATGATTTCAATACTTATTAAAACGCCGCAGAAATTGAAAAAATATGGTTAAGTGTCGGTAAAAAATACATTTGTCTGCAAATCAAATGGACGAGCCGAGTTTTTATCTTGATCATGTGTTGGTTTGACAACTGTTTTGTAAAACAAAAAATCCTTTATAGTTTATTCATTCTTAAGACTTAAAATAATGAGCTATTAGTTAAAGTAACTCAAAAGGTTTTTAAAACAAATACGTGTTTTATTTGAGTCACAACAAGTGGCAAAGACAGTCAGGAATCTCCGCTGTGAATACTCGTAAAAGTTTTAACTATATTTTTTGCTTTTAAAAGAGTTAAGTGATTTGTTTTAATATATTGGCGTGATCAAATTGTGTTTCATTTGAAATGATGTTCAAAGCTGTTACTATATATACTCTACTGACCTTTGGCTATTTCCACTACAAAATTTTATTTTGACCTAAATTAGAGGAGAGAGGGCAATGCCGATTCGAGCAGATGGAGGGGAGGGGAGGTTGCCAATTTGTTTGGGACTTGCCTTTCTCTTCGCTAAAAAAAAGACAAAAATCAGTGAAACAAAAATTTTCTTATAAGGATGGCCTTTATAATGTCACCGAATTTGGGCGAGGTTTCAGTAAACTAAACTCATTTTATTTGTGTTCACTGAATTGAAGACGCTGCTAAAACCTAGGATAGATATTTTGACTTCTTATAGCCCTAAAACAGCCCAAATATAATAAGTTTCTTCGGTTCCACTTCACTTCTCAACGAATTATCGCCTTCCCCTAATCCCCCCCCCCCTCCCTCCTCCTCTTCCCTCATCCTCTAATAAACCCCTGCCGCTGTCATTTTCAAATAAACTTCACCTTTTCTAATAAGCCCTGGTCCTTATCTAATAAGCTCCCTCTCTCTGGTTCCTTGATTAGTTATTTCCCTCTAATAAACCCTAGCCTCTCTTGTAAGCTCTTACCCTCTCTCTAATTGGCAGTCCCCATGTAATAAGCGTCTTCTACTTTAAGCTCCCACCCTCTGATTAAGTCCCTTTCTGTCTAATACTGGCCCCTTTCCCTTGAATAATAATCTCCGCCCCTTCTGCAGTAAGCTCCCTCTCTGTCTTAATTTTGTAGGCCCCTTTTATAATAAGCTATAGCTAGTAATTATAGCTATCCTCTTTCTCAACAAAGTCATTTTATTTCTGAAAACATTTTGCGGAGTTATAGAAAGTTATTTCATTTTTTGATTCTTTCAAACCGGCAAGCATGCAAAACTTTTATTCGGCGGACAGCTCAAGAGTGATTTAACATGCTAAATTTTCATAACAAATTTAACTTGACTTTTTGATAAAAGCTGATATAGACCGCAGCGGCTTAAATTTCATGCTGATCACAGGAAAATCCGGAAAAGATTTGATTTTTGTGGAGGTGGATGTTTAATTATAAAAAAGATTGTTGTAAATATTCACATGCAGATTCCAAAGCTATAAATAAACGTTAATTAAAGCTATTTCAAGACGGGGGTAAGAGTCGATCGTATCATGATCAATCAGTACTTCGCATGCTTAAGTGCAAAATAAATTGGTGACGCGATATAGTCGTATCTGGTTGGAGAGGTGTTGTCTCGTGTTCACCGACTTACAGATAATTCTACCAGGATGGTGATGGTGATAATCGTATATGGGCACATTTTAAAACCTAAAGCAATTGTGCAGTTGTAATGTTTCTTTTTTAACTTTTTTTGTATTTAACAATAAAAAAACTTACTTCAGGTGTAAAAAGTGCATTTCAATCGCACAGACAGGGCAAATGCTTTAGTAAATACAAACAAAAATGAGAAAGCGTTGACAACATGAGGCAAGACAAAGGATATCTATATCTATATCTATCTATATCTATCTATCTATCTATATATATATATATATATATATATATATTTTGTGGGTCAGTTATCAGTATAGCTTAAAGTTTTCAACAATTAAGTCTAAAACTCTAATAAACAACTATAATTCATATTTGCGAGCTTTTTAGTTTTTCACAAATAAATAAACTCCGGCCATGCAACCAAAAAAATTGTTCATATCTGTTATATTTTATTTTTTAAAGCAAACCATTATTAGAAATCAAGTACTTTTGTTTGATTCGTAAACTGATTTGACAGTTCAAAACTTAAGCACGGACTCATTTTCTGAGGGTCTGCCAAAAACCTGTAAGTAGCCGTAGGACCCGTAGGTATATATCTATAAAAAGGACTAAACACGTAAAAGGTTAAATTAAGAACATGCAAATTATGAATTAAGAGTAAGCCTGAGAGAAGGTGAAAGATGTTTAACTAATTAAATTTTATTCATTCGCGTATAACATAGAAAATCACGCATACTCGGCAAATATCCTTCCTTAAAACATCGACAAAAGTGTTGGCAGCTCAACGTAAACTTTTCACGTAAAACTCGGACAAACCGTACAAGTCACACATGTGATCTTTATTACCAAATTGATAAAGAAATCAAATTGAGAATACATGACTTATATAATATACAGGAATAGGTAAAAGTTACTCAGAATAACTAAAAAGCTAAATAGCAGGCTGAGAGACTTCAATTGTTGAATATTTATTCATTGTTTAGTGTGACAACAAAGCTAACATGCACTAAGTCAAAACAACAGCTATCAGGAAGACCAGCAATAAAAATAACAAAAAAAGTTAAATTAATGATAAAAAAGAAAATGAATGAAATACTACAAAATCAACAAAAAAATTAAAACAAGACAACTCTTCAATCTATTTTAAAATCCGTGGCATGAACTTATGTCAGTATCACTAGCAAGGAATATTTTAAGACTTAAAGTTATAAGAAGCTGAGAATTCTCCATGCAGATGATCATTTAACAGCTTCTTCAAAAAAATAGGCATTGGCGCCGGGTAAAAAAAGAGAGTAAACACTTTTTTTAATAATTACAAACTTAGAGTTAGTAATTAAGAACAGTGAGGCTAAAATTGCTTGAAAAGTATAAGAGTAAGTCTTTTAGAAAAAAAAAACTAAGATTAAGAACAATGCAAACACACATGCAGCAAACATTAGCTGTGTAATCGTTGTAGCACATCATGCTTGCACTACATACGGCTTTTCACAAAAACTGAGAATACTGTCTGCCTCAAATCACAAGAAAAACTCTGCATGCAAGAGCTGGACCTATAGGGCATTTTACTGAGCTTATGATCTGTCAAAATAGTTGGCAGTGAAGAACAAAATGAGAACAGTTTTTTATATTCTCCAATTGCTGAAAAAAATAAGATCATTGACCCGGAGCAAAATTTACTGATTCTTAATAAAAAGAAGTTTATTTATGTAATGACTTCGTAAGAGGATCACGGTGAGATGGCTATCGTTAGAGAATTTGTCGAAGGAAATTAAAAAGCACCTGAAGAAGGCTGGTTATGGCCAGCAGAAATATTGTCATGATTATATAATTTTACTTCGGCGTGTTGTGGTTTTACTTTTTCAGTGTTTTAACATCAGTAAATCAGTAAAAATTTTTGCTTTTTATTGAGTCAAGAGTAATAAAAACTCTAAAACATCACAAAGATCAATTATTTTACAGCAACTGCAGACATCTTTAGGCAAAACGTTTGTCACCGCATCAGAAAACTAAATGTCGTATTCAGAAGTTCAAGTGTTATTTGGCGTATTTCCGCAAAAAATATCTACAACGCGCGACGAGTCATCTATCAAAGTGACACATGGAAGAACAAAACTGAATGTTTAACAGATGATAATATTACTCTTTTTTTAGCTAGATTTTGTGTAAATCTAGAATAATAAGTCTTAATTTCTGAAATGTGCATAAAATTTTTAATCATAACGACAATTGTTTACGTCGGACAGATCGTTTTCAATTCTAATTTGTCAAAAACGATTTTTGTCAACAAAAAGTTGTAGATTTTGATTGCTTTATACTTTGTTTTTAAAATTGCTGAACTTGAGTTTTCACAAAAATGATGAAATAAAAACCTGTAAAAGAAAGTTTTACCAATTCTATTAGTATTACATATTTTAAATTCAAAACCCTAAAACTGCCCAAATCAGTGCCTCTAGAATCCTTTTGACAAAATATTTTTTTCCTGCAGGCAAAAACCCATTTATCTTATTTTTATCAAAACAAACTATATTTTCCTCGATAAAACTATCACTGGCTTTTTAGTGCTAGCCAATGACCTACCAGACTTGGGGCACCTCACCCCTCTGGTGATAAATTAGATGTCACCAAATCTATAAAACGCGATTATTCCAAATTCATTTCCGTCTTCTTTATGTACAGCCATTTTCCTTCGGCATCACCTACGGAACATTTCATGATAAATTACAAAATTAAAAGATAGCACTTAGTCAATAAAACTGCGGAAATCTTCAAAATTCAAAGCTGTTTTTCCGGTAGCGGCAAAATTACACTGATAGCTAACAGTTGTTTGCCTAGCTAGCGTTTTGGTTTGCTGATAATGTCGTTATATGTCGTTATCAGTTGCCGTTTAGCTGGCAAATTTGATCGTCTTAATTTTCCTGCATGTGGTAAGTAATTTGTAATTCTTTTAAAACTGCTTTATTATATAAAAACTATTGAAATACCAGGTGAGTTTTCGTACGAAAATTTGATAATATATTGTGTTAATTGTTATCTTTTAAAATTTCAAGCACGTGAAAGTATCACTGTCGCCATGATTACATCACTCTCATTGAAAGCGGCAAAAGCGGTATCTTTGTCCAATTCACTGATGTTTATTTAATAAATAGAATATTACATATCCTCTTGGAAATTCAAAATTTTTCTTCTGGTGATAAAAAGATATTTCGTATCTCATGTGGCTGTGTGTATTTATAAAAGATCTCTATCATTGTGCTTGCTGACTGATTCATGATAAAATTCCTGGTGTTTTCTAGTTCTCCATCCGGGGTATAAAGAAAATATCATTCCAGGGCTCAACGTAACAAAAACAAAATGATATCAACTAATTTCTGCTACAATAGCAGCAACTGAAATTCAGTCTACATTATATACAAAAAGTACAATCAATTTTTTCATGGGTCAGATACCTCAACTCTCTCCAGGAAAAAAAAGACACGCAGTCGAATCTTTGACTCGTTGCCTAACGACACGAAGAATACTATATAGATTTAGGCACTGCCTAAAAGCGGAGCTCCCAAAGAGATATTAACCGTACTGAGTCTCTGAAAAACATATTCCACTCGTGTACACGGACGTCGTACGTACGTACGTACGTATGAACGGACGAACGGACATGACGTTGAAACTTCAACTCGATGGATATACCATATTTTCTTAAGTATGGTGCTCCGCAGGAGCTCCGCTTATAACAATTATGTGCATGATTGGTCAGGAAAGTGGTACAAAGCATCGGTTTGAATCAATTTATTGAGTGGATCCCTTTATACAACAAACTGTTTCTATATTATACAATGGCTTGTTGCTTAAATTTGTTTGCAAAATAAGTAGTGATGAAGAGAATATAGAAATAGATCTTACAGATATTTATTTATGTGCTACTATTATTATTTTCAAGTAACACTGGTCTCTCACTGATTTGTCTCAAGTGTCGGTCACGGTTTGGGAAACCGACGGCAAAGAACAATAGTAAATACAATAACTGCACGTTGGAATGTATCGAGCTGAGCACTAGCACGGAGTCGTCGCTACAATTAGAACGTGAAAAGACCTTTTTTAGAGTTGTCGGGGCTACGAGGACCTAACAGCAAAAAGTTTCTCAGTTTTTGTTTAGATTCGTGGAGAAGCATTTAATTTTTTTTTCTACCCACAAAATTTAAGGCAAAGAAGCAAAACTCAAATAACCCTCACAAAAAAGTAAACAATCAGACAGAATGTGAGTTTTCTGAACCGCCGTCGTTCTCGTTCACGTCCTCGTTTTGTATAAAGGTTTCTATTGCTATTTGATACTAGTGATAAGTTAGTCTGAGATGCGGGCCTTCATCTTTTGTTTTTTGTCTAAGCGATGTGAGAGCGAACACGAAGCGAAGCGAATGCGAGTATGCAGTGAGGGTACTTCGCTTACTCTCCCCATGCCTCAGTAATCAAGAAACGGCTAACAAAGTGTACCCCCTTTTTTGCAGGCTAGTGATAGGTTGAACATATCCCATATTTATAGTCCTGTGAAGGCAATGGAAGTTTGTCCTAGTTTCGGCTGTTTAGCGAGAGAGTGGGAATTCTTGGATTGTCTTGTGCTGGGAGACATTATAGATTTCCAGTTTGAGTTCAAATAGGTTATCAAATGAATATGGAAGGTGGTTATTAGAGAATTTAAACTGAACATAAAGTTAGATATTTCTAGAGTAAACATCTGGTTGATCGTAAGACTTACTGAAATAGTTTTTCTTCTGTGCAGAGGTTGTATAATGTATGGGTGAAATGTGGACACAGTATAATCCTTATAACTTTTTTTCTGCAAAATAACTAATTAATCTGTTTAAATCCAGGACATTATGATACCATAGTGTAAAGAAAGGGCTAAATCAATGCATATAACAAGGTTTTTAGACTAAATGTATAGGTAAATAATTTCTTAACTTAATTTCTCAGTTTACAACAAGCTAGTAAAACTATACCGCGGTTCAGCTAAAATACACGCTTTTTCTATAAGATCTTGTCAAGAACAACTATATAAGAACAATTAAGCTCAGATTGGCCGAAAATTAAGAACAATTTAAGAACAAGTTCAGGCTGAGGCTGAAAGAAAGTGAGTTAAAACTTTACTGAGTCTTCACACCGCTCAGAGAAATAAGAATAAATAAATAAACAAATTGAAGCTGAAGTAACCAAAAAATTAAGAACAATGAACCTCGGCAAAATTTACTGGTTGGTATATTAAAAAAGCGTGTATTTTTGTAAAAATGTTTTTGAGTTAAAGTCTTCTTCAGGTGTGCTTTTTCTTGGTTTCTTTTCCCCCCTTCTTCCCCCTCCCAGAGAATCATTTTACATTTTCACTGCCAGCAAAAGAAAAACAGCGAACTCGAGATATCAGTTTTAAAACGTAGGTTTCGTCAAAAGGAAATTGGTCGAATTTGATATTTTTAAATGATTTCTGCTTCTACTTCCTCTTTTGTTAATTTTTTGCGTAACTAAAGTTTTTTTCTTTCTAGACCTCCGTGTTTAGTTTTGCTGGCTGTATTTTTTCCTTTTTAAATTTCTGTCTACACATTCCTAAATCAAACTTTGATTTTCCGAATAGTCCGGCTCAAAAAAATCCTGATTTTTCGATTATTAAAACTGGCTTAGCCTACGGTTCCTCCATCAAAAAGTCACATTCAAAGTTATTGAAGAATTGGCAAAATGTGCTTTATTTTAGAGCTGCGTGGATTACGCGTTTAGTAAAATATCGGACTTTCCACCACAACGTTTTTGGATTCAATCCCGGCTCTGCCGGATTCGCACATTTGCATGGCAATTATTCATTCCTCTAAATCTGTTCAGCTCTCCATTTTTACAAGGTCGATAAATTTAGTATATAAAAGATCTGTTGGGAGCCCCTGCAATGCAATTAGTATGCCGTCCAGGGGAGAGTTTTGTTTAAAAACACCCATCACCTTTATAACTTTGTAGAAACCGGAAATAACTGCCAAGGATTAAGTTAGATAGCTTTTCATTTCCGCAAGTTATTTCTTTTGTGGTTATCCAGCTTTATTTTTAGCTTATTGATAATCAAATTCATCCGGACGCTCGCCATATTGTACCTAGTCGCTTACGAATCATGATAACCGCGGGTTTGACTAGTACTGGAGTCTGGAGTTCGTAAAGAGAGAAACACGAGTCTGGATAATCGCAGTTTGACTAGTAGTAGCATTGAAGTTCGTAAAGAAAGAACCAAGTTTTCCCTCGTCACTGGGCAAAACGCCAGCATGAACCGTAGAACCTGTTGTTTAAATATCGAGGAAAACTGGGTCCTAGCCAAGACAAATAGCGCAAAGAATTCGCATGCTAAGAATGTGCTCCACACATTATGAAGAAAAGTTCTGTCAGCTTGTTCCGGCTTTGCAGTGAACAGCAGCTTTTGGAAAGTTAAATTTTTCTTTTTTAACAACAGAATACCCCGTCTTTTGTTGCTGTCGGAAGTTATTCGTTATTTCTCCCTGAAGGGGCTAAAAACTTTGAAAGATCTAAAAATGGTTCATATTTATGTCAACTGGCTTTTGATTGATTCAATCACAAACAACAGCAAAGTTATTCTATATATTTTTTGTGGTTACTTCATTGATTCTCACTGGCTACTGTTGTCAGCCACCGTTAGTATGTTGGCTCTCAAGTATAAATTCTATTACTTATAATACTACGCTCCGGCTAATCCTTGATAGACTCACCGGTAACTGACAACACTTACGTTTTGTCAATAACAAATAAAGATAATCTTCCACAATTTAATCTTATAAATTTGGACTCATTTGGTTTTTTTGTTATTGATGGCAACAAACTCAGCAGGTAGAGTTGAGATCAAAGCTAAGACCGTTTCCTGACTTCCCATGAAGCCATAACTCGTCGCGCGCACGCATGAGATCGCATCAGTTTCGGCATTTTGACAAAATAATGTTTCTAATATTTATAACTGTCCCTTAACAGTTTCATAATCTAAAAAACCATACAAGTCCCTTGGAATTAGTATGAATAAACAAAAAGGTTGCTAGGATCAAAATGAGTTATTTTTTATTCTTTTTTGAAACACTTGGATTTTCAAATTAATATTAAAATACACTTTATATGGGCTATGTTTAAAAGTTCTCCATTTTAAAACAGCTAAACAGCTTGTATCTCTGAACGTTGCACCGCACAATACATATAATTAAATACACCAACTGAAATGTGGCAACCAACTGCCGCATACAAATTCAAGACCATTACAAAACATTTTGATTTAGGAAGAAAGCGATGCGCGGGAGACTACCGTTGTGCTAGCCACGATCATGTAAACGTTTTTTCAATTTTATAAGTATAAGGCCAAATAAAATATATTCCCGCGGTTTCTCATCAGCGCCCGTATTTTTTTTTAAATAATAATACTAAGAGATAATTACAATTTTCAACATTGGTTTGATGAAATCTTTTCCGGTATAAAGAATGATCATATGTATATAAATTAAATATCAATACAATAGATAGTTGCTGTTTGTTAATTTGCAATGGTACTTTACTCTCCCACATATGCTTGTTAGTGTTACTGGAAATAGTGAATCTCCTTAAAAAATACCTTATGCCTCATTTTCTTTTTAGAAAAATTCCGATGAGAAACCGGGAATTTATTTTATTTGGCCTAAGAACCTTTCGAATAGGACTCGGTTCTTAATTTTCATAACACTTCAGAGTAGATTTTTCTTTAACTTTTCCTATTAACTCAGTCACAACCTGTAATCATGAAAATATTGAAAGTAAGAAACATCATATAATTATAAACGGTTTTTGACGGATGAAAGTTTTGTTTGACGTTTTAGCCGAGTACGTTGACCCAATAAATATGCTCAGCGTCACCCTGATTGATCTAACATAAAGTTTATAGTTTTTACCGGCAAAACAGGGCCGGTAAGCAATTTATGTACGGCGAAGAGCAGAAATTCATACGACATGCAAGTCCTTATAAATTATTATGATTTTTTTGGTTGCCCAGGTATTTTAAGTGTTTCTTTAAAAAAAAACTGTTCGAAGAAACTCTTTTGAAAGTTAGACAAACCTCGTCGATTTGAAGCGTGGTTCCAATGCAGTTGAATTTACGTAAAAAGATTTTAAAGAGAATCATACCGACTCTTTTTAACTTTATATTTTATTTATATAACACTTGTTTATAGTCCTTTCACGTTAAAACTTACTAAACATGTGAAAACATGCAAGTGCTGTACAAAAGCCAAAGGTGAAATTCATAAGGTGACAAAGAAGATTTACAAAATCGCACTTCACACAACTATTTAGCCTAATTCAGTTATTTAAAAATCGGATAGAAACGCCACGCGTTTATCCCTGGATTATGTTGTGTTAAGCTGATAGACTCGTAAGCTTAGCTTAATGGGTCACTAATCCATAGCAGGTTAGCTTAATCTAGGGCACAACTATACAGCAGAACCGATAGCAACTAGTCGAGTGGAGTTTTTGCTCAAGGAAACAGCAAAAAACCTGTGGTTTGGCCACGATTTAACCTCACAATCCTTGCATGCGAGTCTGGTTAGTGAAAAGCATTCAACGATCAAAGATCTGTTATAAAGTACTTCGTCTTGGGTTGCAGTTCATTGTCTATTTTGTTTAACAAAGTATAGTATATTTGAAAAGATTCATGAATAAGAAGCCACGAATTCAATGGTGTCTGATTTTTCCTGACCCAAAACTGACAAATGCATCAGACATTGATACTAAGTATATTAATGAATCTATGACACATGCATTCTTCACTAGAATTCAAACTAAACTCCTTTTATCACTAGCAAAATGCTATATTTTAAACGGATTTTAATTCGAGCCTATGGATTCGGGCAAAAGTTAGCCATCTGGAACACAGGCAACCCAGGTAAAAATCAGTGTGCATGGACTTAAAAATACAGTATTTGAATGGAATCAATAGCAAGTAAAGTCGCAAATTTAATTTTTAATAAAACTTTTAAACTAGCCTTGATCTGATGTTGTTTCTGTTGATCCATTGTAGCATTTTTTCAGACATTTTAAGAGATTTTGTTGCCCTTTTTATCACTAGAAAGGGAAGATGTAGCACTGCAAATGTGATTGTATTTGCAACTGCTTTAACCCTTTCAGTCACAGTTGTATTGTTAAATTCTCCCAACCTGAACCCATACTTTTCATTGAACAAGTTTGAGAGAATTTTACTTTTGATCTTCAGTATTTTGCTTTATTTGATCATTTTTCAATTTCTCATTACCAAATATCTTAATTTGTAGGTTTTATGAAAGGAGAAGTTAGGTGTTTATAATTGACTGGGCCTGAAAGGGTTAATGGTTCCCATTATTGCACGCATTCCATTGTAAAACCTGTAATTACTGCGAGAGAAAACGCAAAAGATTCTTGTGGTTTTGAGGCATCTCGCCCATGTGGCTTGAGATGCCACCAAACTAATCACTCAAAGACATCATGATATTCATCATATTGTTAACTGCAGTGGCTAGAATTTAGACTTATATCCTTGACATGTGCTGGGGAACAAAGAATTCCTTCTTTATTGACAAAGTCGTACAGTCAAATTTAGATTGCTTCCTCATTTTTCGTATTTCAGTTGAAACTAGTTGCCTGGTTTCAAAAACAAAAGAAGTATACAAGAAAATGGCCAATTACAGCAAAACCTCGAAAACAACTCTATGAAATTTATGAAGAAACTAACAGCCACTGTCCAATTTTTACAGCCCTCGGATGAACTTTTTTCGAGGTGGGTTGATTTCTAGATGGACTTCTTTTCGGAACTACAGTTGCAAGGCATATTGATGTACTAGGATTTCAAGACTAATTTAGTTGCAAACTCAAAAGTGGACTTCTTTTTTGTTTGAAGTTCAATGCTGTATGTTTATATATTCTGATGATTTTAGCGTCAAATAATCTAAAAATGAATTTCTGAATTTTGGTACGAAGCTGAACGCAAGGGCTTAGCCGGGATGGGGGGTCCTGGGGTGCTCGTAACCCCCCTTTCATAAGCCATTTCTAACCAAACAACCTACAAACATGTCACATTAAGCCGAAACACGGCGTGGAGGTCGACATGACAATCTGGTGAACACCCTCACTTTGACGCAATGTGACCCCCCCTTTCAAAAATCCTGGCAACGCCCCTGTGAACGTTTTTAAATGTTTTGAGGATATAAGCCTCGAAAGTTATTAAAATGTTCTTTTAATTATATTTATTGGATATTTTATGTATTAAGTGTAGTATATAATACATTTGTATTTTACCAGAAAATGTTTACTTTTTCAGTTGGACAATTTTTCCACAAGCTAGCCAATTTAGCAGTACTGACAAACTCAGTTTTAAAACAATTACGTGCGTGGCTGTTACAATTGTACGATGCTTGGATCAGCCCTGTCGATGTTGTAGCTTAAGAATGCTGGACTTTAATAATAGCAGAACACTGAATATCCAAGATAGCTTGACAGACTTGATTTTGTAGAAAACTGATTTGAATTTGATCACTTCTGGCAACTTTCAAAAACGGTAAATTCAAAGATTTCCTTAACTCAATCAAGTCAAAAGTTCGCAAATTATGTTTGTCCTCGGTGATCCCATGGCCAACATTACCACACATGTTTAGAAATCCAATCCAACTACTGGGATATAAGTCTCAAAATTTGGGGACAACAATAAGGCACAATAGCCTTTATACCTCCGTTACCACCCCTCTGCGGGGAAAATTTGGGGAGGGGTGGTAACGGATATACAGAGGATATGGGCATCAACGCCATAAGAGGACTGCTTTACAGTATACATCACGTTTGACGGAAGCATAATTATCATCATTGGTCGATGCTCTTGCACTCGCTGATTAAAACCACATAGTAAATAGGTTCATCACAAAATTGTCACTATAATATAAGGGCCTGTCACATGAGGCGAGATATCTCGGCGGGTTAGAGATGAAACTGTCCCTGGTTAACGTGAGAAAACCTTACTCTGAGATGTCTCCGTTAATGTTGCTAAGTAGCCGCCATCTTGCCTCGTTGAGATAGGAACGCATGTGCACGATCCACAAAGTTGTCCCTAGCCCCGAGATGTCTGGGAGTGAACCGTTCACATGGACCGAGACAACTTTACCCTTACGGCTATCCCTATCTTTACAGACCGAGATATCTCGCACCCCCGAGTTGTCTCGGCTCCATGTGAGTGGAATGGGTAGCATTCACATAATAAAATGATCTACAAGTTATTTTCACACAACAAATAAACGTAATTCAGGCTTTTAAGGGTTTGAACCAAGGCTATAGATATCAGAGCGGTTGCAGATTCAAATCCTTTTGAATCCTGAATTTTTTTCAGGCTTATTTTTGGACACGATTAAAGAACATACAAAACCAAAATTTCTTCTTAACTTCATTGCTAATAGCTATACTAGAAACTTAATCATTTCAGAAAAGTAATGAATTAAAACAACGTTTCGGTGATAGCATGTCACCATTATCAATGTATAAATTATAATAAATTAAGTATAACATTTTATAAAGAAAAGAATGAAAACGACATTATATTGAAACAAATGAGGTAAGAAAAACAAAAGAATGAATAAGGAAGCATCTGG
>JAPEIX020092221.1:0-10443 GCA_026122405.2 Zoanthus sansibaricus
GAGCCTTTGCAAAACTAGGACATTGAAGTGGAGTCAATGTCCAAGTTTTGCAAAGGCTCCATACAAATCCACACAAACACTGGCCCATAGCAGTTTTATTAAACTTTTCATTAAACCCTTTAATTACTCAAGACAAAAGTGATTGTTTGCTTTTCAAGTTTGCTATAAGTTCTTGCAGGTCCCAAAAGGACTGTCCACAGGGCCAGGTTTTTTCTTTTTTCCTTAATGTAGCTGCAGTTAGTGCAGTTAGGTTTTTTCATCCCGTTGATTCTGATTGTTCATCACCCAAATTTGTTTCTAGTTGCCTTTGTGTAACTGATAACTTCCAATTAGAATGCAAATATGATAATTAAAGCTTTTGCCTGATACGTACAGCAGGCCAATCTTCTCCAAGTAAATATTGTTTCTTTGGTTATTATATAATGTAGAAATATGGGGCAATGTTTTACAAATACAGACCATATCATTTTATGCAAAAAATAGCCAAAAGTAAGCAAAACATAAAAATGAGCCAAAAGTTAATATAAATTATGGGAGGGAGCCCAACATCATGCTTCCCATTTACAGGACAAGTTAGGTACTGGTCAATAAGTTTAGGGGGGGGGGGGGGCATAACTGGAGCAGAAGCAAAAATGACAAAGCAAATAACATGACCCACCCCCTGCAAAGGTATAAAATTTACTGACCCACCCCTCCCTACAATATCACATGGATGTTACTTTAAGACAATTGTTTGCATGAAAGCAACTATGTAATAGATTAGAAATGATTTTTACATATTGTGGTACTTGTGGTTATCTTTAATGATTTTTTAGAGATTAATTTTGTTTTTCTAAGTCTTGATATCAATTCTATCCATTTCGTGATTTATATCGTTTTATGTCTATGAAAAATTAACTAATTATGGCATAAGTGTCTTGAAATTAATGGTGGCCTCATGGCCCCAAAATACTTTTGCACATTTGGGCCAGTGATTTTTCTAAAAAATGCATCATTAGATTATTGATATCCATGGAGTCAACAAGTTCAGTACTAAGACTATGGATACTTCTGTCACATTTGTCTGACTTTTCATAATAATTCAGGGGATAGATACTTCCATTTAATGTGTTTTTACATGAAAAAGATTGGGTGTGGGCAGCGCAATATGTTTTAAGTGCAATATTAAAACTTGCATTTTTATAATGAACAATGTGAAAGTGGCCAAACCCTTAATGTTCGAGCCATGAGTGTACTAAGTGTTAAATCACTACCACTAGAACTTTCTCCATCAGCACTACTACTAACAATGTGGTTGCCAATTAAAAATTATTATAATTCAATCATTATTGCAGAATCATTATCACTATTATTATATAATTATTGTTTATTAATATTAATTTATTACTGTTGCTTATGTAATACATCAAAATGAGGATGCATGTAACTGGCTTCCAACTCTGAGAACTGTAATAATACCAACAAATAATAATGATAATAATAATAATAATGCAACAATGACGCTTGCAAAACAATAAAACTTTATGACCAACTGCCAGCAATGGAAGTGTACATGTACGCTATCTGTTAATTCAATAGTACTAATAACTATTATAAAAATATAAATTCATAAAATAAAATTTGTAAATTTATGTATAAAATCACTAAAAATCTAATGTAATAGTAATCAACAGTAATGGTAATCATAATTATCATAAGTATATTGTATAATTATAGTAGTAATTATTTAATTGTAATGTAAACAAGCAAGGCCGAAAATGTTAAAGGTGATTAAGTATTGTTTGATTTGCAGTGATTTTAATGTAAACAAGGCCATGATGCCAGTAATACATACTGCCAGATTGTTAATGAAAAAACTGCCCTGACCTAGAGCAAGATTTCACTGACCTTAAACTGGGCAATTCGTACAGAGAACATAACATGCTTTACATAATTTTCAGTTCTTTTTGTTTAGAAATTCATAAAAATTAAAGGAAAACCTTGTAATATCCAAAATTATATAAATTTCCCTGACTTTGAGCAGAATTTCAAAATTTCCCTGACTAAATGCAAAGTTCACTGACTTTTCCCTGGCCTTGTAAAAATTTTGTTTTTCCCTGACTTTTTACTGAGTGTGGCAACCCTGAGTAACAATTATTGTATCAGGAATTGGCATCTGAAAATGGGAACTGTTTAAAAGATTTAAGATGAACAGATAATTATGTAATTTTTTAACTATTGATTTTTTTGTTAAAAGGGTATCATTTATGTTGCTAGACATTTTCAAAAGACTAAAAACCAATTAAAAATGATGTTTAGAAACTAGAACAACAACATAGGAGTTCAAAGTTAAACAATATAATCCAAAATGTGTGTGCCCCGGACAGAGACAGGAAATATCCAAATACAATAATTGTATCCTTGGGATAAATAATCTTTATCAAAAAATTACATTTTTGAGAAAAGTCCCCCATTCATCAGTGCAGCAACTATACATCTGTGGATAGTACTGTTTATAGATGATTCATTTACATATAAATACAAAACATTGGAACATGTTTGTGCACTGGGAACTATCTTTGACTCATCATGCACAAATGATATTGATGGGGGTGGATCAAAGCCAGTAACAGGAATTTGTGCTGCCCCTGTGCAAAACATGAGTAGATGATTGGTTGTGATAGTTGGAATAAACCTAATTTCCTCTTCTGTCAGGTCTGAAAAGGTTTCTTGTAACACTTCCAGAATTGTTCCATCTAGAAAAGAAAAATTGAAAAAAAAAAATTTGTAAGCAAAGAATTGTATCCATAACTATTTTTCTCTAAATTTTTAAACAATAGTGTTATACTCAGCATGCAGTGTCAAGGGGTAATATTAAAGGGACATTTGTCTGTCACGTGGTAAAAAATACATTGTACAGTATTGGCAATTTTACCATGCTTTTCAAGACCTGTAGATGTGCTGAATATATCATTTTACCCTTCCAACATCTTTCATTAATTTAAATTAACAACTAAAATACCTTCATTACAAAACAAAATACTGTACAGTTGGATGTTTCTTGGGGCCATAACTACATTTTTGTACATAATAACAAAGTATAAACAGCAGATTTTATCAAAATAAATACACTGTATTTGGCTTCATACATTCATATCATATATTAAAATCAACCACAGCAATTGAAATAGACTTTAAAAAGCTTCTGGTATGAAATTTACCTTCCACACAGTTCACAAAGTCAAGAAGTTTGGCCATCACAATTTCCTGAGAAGCTCTTCTGTTGCTACCTATTGGGGAAAATTGTGGTTTCAAAACTTTTTGTAGCTCCTTGGCTGTCAGTTTGTCAGCTCTGTATTGGAACAGAAAATTTGCAATACTACTGCTTTTACGTATCAGGTCCATTATCTGAAAAAAGGCAAAATCAGTGAAAGATATATTTGATTTCTCAGATAGTAGCTGTATCCCAAAATTAGGATCTAAATAATAGTGCTTTCCATATTCTCTGATTGGCTACAAAAAATAGGGATAGTAATTACATCCAAGGATTGTTCTAGAATTTTTGTATGCATTTTTCCCATTTGTCTGAAATAGAGTACTGGAGCTGGTTGTTCAAAGAGTGCTTAGCGCTATTCAACAGATAAGCATCTAGAACTATCCACCCTTTGAACAACTGGGGCCTGGTAACTAAATTTTTGGTGGTTAAATGTACCTTGGTATCATAGGAGAATGGTACATAATAATATAAATTATTCCCTTTGCACACAGCAAATGCCCACCATTACTCATCTCCATTTTGGAGAATATGTATACCATATAACGTATACTTAATATATACAAGGTAATGATATTTCGATCCACTTGTCCAAAAAAAATTGTTGCAGTAAGTACTAATATCCAAAATCAACTCTAGTAGTTGTGTTTTGGAGCACAGGAACAAATGCAATACTAAATGTCAAAATAAACTTGAATATCTACAGTCCTTTTATCAAGTAACAAACATTCTTTTGGGATGATTTTATGAGGTCCAATCTTTTAGCCTATAATTGTTATTTATGTCAATATCAATAAAAAAACTTGTCTGAATTAAATAAACAACCCAAGGTTTATATGCTAATTACTAAGTACCTGATAGCTATGCTGCAGGCCAAAAATCATTTGATCCATCATTGCTTTACACTGCAATGTGACATAATACTGTGCCACTTCTTTCACAAACAACCTACAGTCTTTCAATGGGATCACTGTTGATAGTCCATCAATCTCAAATCTCCACTCACATTCTTGTAGAATTTTGTCAAATTCATCTTGTGTTTTTGCTTCCAGCAACTACAATAAAAAATTAGACACAGAAATACAGTAAACCTTTGAGACATACTGCAGGGATAGGGGGGGGGGGGAAAGAAATCCTCCACTAATATCAAGAGGCATCCTCTTGCTATTTGGGGGTGTGATATTAGCTGTTTTATGTTTTGATGACTCCATATAGATTGTTCTGATTTTGCCTTGGTTCTAAAGTACTCTTGTTAGAATCACATAGCAACATTTAACATCAAAATATTTCAAATGCCAAAATAATCTGTAGTCTCCTGGGCCTAAACCTGAAAGCAAATCAACAGCAAGTACATGTACAGTATTTATAACACTGCAGGTATAATAAAGGCAATTCTTTGTGTGATTATTGTTTAGTCCAATACAAAATGGCATGACAGGCATGTCCAATTACCTTCAACAATGAAGATCGCACAGCTAAATTTGGAACCTCTTCAATAGTGGGATTGCATTTTTCCAAGCCACCCCAGATGTACTGGCAAATAGTAGGACTGAATATCCTGGGTGGTTCACCCCCTTGCATGATGATAGTGGACAGCATTAAGCCAACAGTAAAATAGTCATTTTCCCTGAAGGCTTTCATGTTGAAACGAATCACATAGCCCTTGGGAGTAGCTAAAAAGGTACAACATCATAAGAAAATCAAAATGCAAATCAAAGACATAGTTAACTATATTTATACCAGAGTTTAGGACTAATGTCACATATGTAATTAATATACATGTAGTGTATCAGTATAATTATACCAATCAGTGGATAGTCTTTTTAGCATGCTACGACTGGATACTCAAACTCGAGATAGCTTTTGATATTCACCTCCAGGCATTGCTCTCGATTTTGCATGCAAGTTTTTCCCCTATTTGTTAGAAGGAAAGTAAATATTTTTGGCTGGCTATCCACTGGTTTGGTATTACCCTGTGAGTGTTTGTTCCAGAAGATATCCATACCAATTTTTGGTTAATGGCAACTTCAGTTTAGCTTCATGCTTTCCTATAAAATATTTGGCTTTAGAGACACTATCCCCCCACCCTTTCTCCTTCCGAATTTTTTTGAGTAAGGATATTTCCTGGAACAAAACTAAAACTGGGGAAAGTCTGCACCTGTGAGAGTCTTGCTATCCTTGCAAATAGCCCCAAGAAGCAAATGCAGAAACTCTCTTCTCGGTCCACCCAAGTCAACTGCATCCTCCTCTTCTGCCTCGAAGCTGGTAAATGTCACCTCTAACAAGCTTTTAGCATCTGCAAATTTCCTTCTCTTGAAATGGGGTGCAGCTGTTTCCCACACCGATAATCTGCTTACAACTATGTTTCGGTGTGGGCCATTTACATGTTGACTGACATGATTTTTTATGTCTTCGATGAGTTGCTCTTCAGAGATTTCCTCAGATGAGGCAGGACCTGGCTGTAGATAATCATCTTCGTGTTGTTGAAGACTTTCCTTGATAGCCTCATCGATTGCTTCTGACTCAGTGAGCCCAACAGGTCTAAAGTATTTCAGATTATAAACCAAATAACGTTATGTTACAGGGCATACTGGCACAAAAAAGGATAAACGGAATATGAATCAATAATTTTGTCAATGTTTGCCTTGTGTAAGGTGTGTGCAATGCAACTGATAATAAGAGATCTAACTGCGATCACCAAGCCTTTTATGCAACTAGAACCAAACTAGGGATTATTTACCTAAGGATAGTTACACAATATTAGAATGCAACATTTGCATTGTAAGTTATGGAATATATTAATAATATGTTTGAATTGAAAATGGCTACAAAAGGAATCAAAATACATTGAAAATATGTACAAAATGCAATTAATAAAAACATGTAACTGGTTTAATTAAATATTTTGCTCTAACGGTTGCTTTGTCCAGGTGTTCAATGTATGAATCAGCAGAAACGTTCAGCTGTTATCTAGTACTTAATATATTTTTAAAAAGGAACAAAGATATGAGAATAAACTATCAAAGCTTCGTTGTACATTTCCTATTCGCTATAGTATAGATTAACAAAAGTTTATTTGTAGTTTTAACACATGTACACGTATTAGTGACAAAAACAAGTTTTAAATAACTTACAAAAAATCAGTGGCCACAAAAGAATTCAGCACGTCATCGATAGGCCTTGGAGTCGGAGAGACGTCTGCACTAACAGACATAGATGCACTGTGGCCAGCAGCTGGAAATGGAGAGTCTACAGGAATGGCCTCCACGTATTCCAGGTTCTCGACCTCATCCAGTCTGTCCAGTGCTGTCAAGGTCACATCACAGTCAGACCACTCGTCAAAAGCTGATTCCTGAATATCACCCCCGAGAACTTCTTCAAGCTTGGAGATAGGGCTCAGATAGAGAGTCAGCCTCGAATATGGCCTTCCAAGCCATTCTTTATAGCTCTTCAATACAAAATCCTGGTCTGATCCAGGGATTTGCTTGGCAATTCTGGCATCCTGATATGCCAGTACATAACCCCTTTCAGCATTAAAGGTACGATCAAAGGCTTTCCGTTTTTTGATTGCCGCATCTTTCACATCGATGTAATTTGAGCAGACCTCAACTTTGAGCGGGAGAGAACTTCCTCGGACAGGCTTGAGTTCATCTCCTTCGTACTCCATCAATGCGACATTGATAGTCGCCTCGATGTTAGCTCGCTTTGCCTTTTTCGTCTGCTTAAAATGGCCCCTCCGTTCTTCTGACTTTTTGTCGAGAAACTGTCTCAACGTAGGGAGCTGTTTTGCGGCAGCCGCAGGAGCTGCCGGCTCCGAAGCCGGCGAACGTGAAACTCGCTTGCGGCTTATAGAGGATAAAGATGTCGATGTCTCCGCTTCAACTTTTTTCCCGCAATTTGGGCAGTAAGTAAAGGACGATTCCAAACCTTGTCCGCAATTCCAGCAAAACATGCTCGATCTATCAAAGATGGTTTTAATTTGCGATGAAAGTGATCGAAAGCGCAAACAAAAGCGGCAAACAAAGCGACACGACACGACAAGTCCTAAATGATAGTGTAGTCCCAGGGTCTTTCGGCCATTTTCGGGCCATTGGGTGCCAGGAATAATTTTGTGCACTGGAAAACTTATTTGTGCACTGCGAAACTTGTTTGTGCACTGAAACATATTTGTGAACTGAAAAATTCCGATTTGTGCACTGCAAAGTATATTTGTGCATTGGAAAATATATTTGTGCACTGGAAAATATTTGTGCACTGGAAAATATATTTGTGCACTGAAAGATATTTGTGCATCGAAAAATACATTTGTGCACTGAAACATTATTTGTGCATTGAAAAATATATTTATGCACTGGAAAACATATTTGTGCACTAGAAAATGAATTTGTGCACTTAAATTGTTATTTGTGTATTGCACCTGTGGGCCACCGTACATTTCCACAATCTTCCACATCTATACCACACACACAAACTAGTCAATGAGATCATGCATTGATGGTTTCTCACCATGAATTGATCATGAGAGGCCGGTCCTGGCTCACAGAATTACAATGCTCTTTGACTTACTAGTGATTCAAAATATTTAATTCATGGGCATTTCATCAATGATCAGGACTCACAATTAACTTTATATTAATTAATTTTTTATTAATTAAAAATAATTTTATGCAATAACTATATTCTGTCAAATGCCAAGGTAATTGTATAGATGTTCAGGCTTAAGTTTAGTACTGCCATTTGATGCATTTGTTGGGCTTATAGTGAGTGTTGTATTTGTAAGCCAATGGAAAGAAGTCATATGTTGCTGTTAGCATTGCATGTTCTTAGTAGTAAAATGAATGGTTTTTGACAATATAAAAGTTCCAATGAGCAGTAAGACTTACTGTTTTTATAAAAAAAAAAACACACAAGCTTATAGTGATTGATGGCAAGAACAAAAAGTCTAGCAGTTGTGCTAATCTAGTATTCAATATTTAAAAGTCTGATAATTTTTCATATCAGCAGGATAACTCAATTGTGTGCAATTCTACAATTGGTTTCAACCCCATTAAATCCTGAACCTATTGAGGAATAATTCAGGTGGAACCACCCACTAAGTGAGCACAGTAACTGAACAATGTTAGTCAAGTAAACTGTTAAGATAAAACTGTAAAAAACAGTGATTTGTGGCACACACAACTCAACAAAAAGCAACAAGCTTGTGTGTGAAAAACAATACTTCAAAAACAAATATAGCTCACATTTTTGAGTTGCATTTCATAAAGTTTAAAATAGTGGGTTTTGAATTTAGAAAATAATTATTCGGCTAGAGTTTTTTTATGTTTCATTGTTTTATAAAATCCTAGGTATTAAAAACTGAATTTTGACTTAAAAGCTTTTTTTGTTGTTCTAGTGGTGTGCGTCCTTTTGGTGTTTCTCTTCTCATTGCTGGATGGGATGATGACAGGCCTTACCTGTTCCAGTGTGATCCTTCAGTAAGTGTCATGGTATATAAGGTTTAAAAATTCTTCCTGACTGTACTCTTTTTATTTTTTAAATGTCTCTGAAATGTTAATGTGTAAATGCATTTAACCCATGCCTTAAAAAATACAACCAATCAGAGGCCTGGAAAGCTGTTGCATATGCTATGGTATCCAACGGGTAGTATCTAATGGCTGGTACCAGACGTGTGGTATTCCACCCAGCTTTCTAACCATTACTTGCAAGAGACTATCGAAATGGCGCCAAAACTGTATGCATACATTTCTGAAATGGTGCCAAAGTTGTCAGTCAATTGCAGGGTTTTCAAAAAGTGATCAATAGCTAATCACTGTTCTCCCCGAGATATTTTAACAGAAAAAAAATTAATGGCTTATTAGTATTTGAAGTTTTTTTCTAGATCAAGAATACTTGTTTTTGAACTGTCCTAAACTAAATTAATTTGTGTTTAGATCGATTAATTATTCACGTTCAATGATAGAACACTGATGGCGAAAGTGTGAAAATAGACAAAAAGGAAATTATACTTCTCATTGTAGCTGCATCTATTGAGTAAAATAATTTTATTAGCTACCAAAGAAGGTAGATGATCCATTTCAAGTAGGTGGCAAAATTCACTAGCTGCCACCTGTTAATGAAAACGTTGGTATTATAGATATATGTATCCTAAAAACTTTTGAAAATTAATGTACTTGATTTTTATACAGTCAGTGTTTTTCGCTATTAGATATTTGGTTCATCATGATTGTGTAATAATAAAACTTATTCATTGCATTCTCACTATCGAATATTGTTTTCAAAAAGGGTGCATACTTTGCCTGGAAGGCAACAGCTATGGGAAAAAATTTTGTGAATGGAAAGACATTTCTTGAAAAAAGGTCAGTAATTATCTTGATACTCTTCTATTGACTGGTTTATGTGAGTGGTTGTTTACAAATAAAATAACACCCACGCGCTGGCAACACAATGATTGAGAAAAGCAAGAGTTTAAACAAATATGAATCATTAAATTAGATACAGTAAGTACTAAATAAAACTGGTTAAGTTCAAATCGAATAAAATAGGAGTCATAAAAATGCTGGACTTGAAGAGAGAGAGAAAAAGAACTTTCAAAATGTTATGTAGACAGGATAATTTTCAGGTGCGAGTGGCAAAGCATTCAATGTAATTTAGTCAAATCTGAAAGTAAAACTTTTGGGAGGTATGTTCACTGTTGTAATGAAGGATTAGAAGAACTTAACCAATATTTTAAGTGTTTTCACATGTTGTCGTAAGCATTGCTATCTTGTGAAAAAAGTTCAGGAATCTGCATGTTTTGACTCCAAGTGTTCTCCATTATAGAAAAATTGTAAATCTCTTATCTGGTATTAGTAAACCTGGTAAGAGGTTGAATTCCATTTTAGAAAATCAAACAGAAAAATTGAACAAAAACATTGTAAAGTGCTGCACAAGAAACCCAAATTTTAAAATTTGAAACTAAAATTTCAGGAAGCGCGTCAAATCACATTGAGTGTATACTCTGATAAACAATAACTTTTGCTGGAGTAAACGTAAAAACTAGAACCACTTGGTGGTTATTACCGTGCCTGGCTTAGAGTTTTATTAAATCTGTTTAGTGCATGCTCTCGGATCTTATGCTAAGTAATTGCTGGCCGCAACAGTATTTTTTTTAAAAAAATTAAAACCTAATTTTTTGGTGAAAAAAAATTTTA
>JAPEIX020092243.1:0-10442 GCA_026122405.2 Zoanthus sansibaricus
CAAACACTGCATCTTTGACTGTGTTTAATTAAAATATAGGGTTTGATTTTTTATAAATAAGTCACAAATTGTTTGTTATATTGAAGAATATCTTAGCGGGAAGCAATTTTATGACAATCAAGGTTGCCCCTGTTCAACGCCTTGTCCGCATTTCTATCCCAACATTCGCTGCCTGCATAAATGGTGACGTCATTTAAAAAGAGTGCTATTTATGTGTAATCGTAAATCACAATTTACGTAATGTCTTTGTTTGTATTGTTTTCATATATCATTATATATAATTCCACTGCCACTTTAGTTTGATTAGTTTAGCATATTTAGATCAAAGTTCAATTGCACGTTTAAAGAGTATATCTAGCGATGAAACCGGTTTTTATAAACGTTACTCGAATTTGAAACCTGCAAAATATCTCAATTAATAGAATGCAAAAAAGAATAATAATTCTTTTTTGGGACAAAAGTCCAACATTTCTAAATAGTTTTGATTTCATACCCAAAAATATAAAAATTATTTGAATATGTACTATTTGTGTTATTTATTTGTGTTATTTTAAAAGATAATACAAATCGGGTGAATTCTGGGGTCATTTCAGTAAGTGACGCAGCTAACAATTTCTAGAAAATTGTCTTAAGAATAAATCGATTTCTTTAATTAACTAATGGAAGAACTTTATTTTGAGGTTATGATTCAGCCGGGTCCTTTTTTTTAAACAAAGTATTCTGGTTTTCTTCATATCGCTGTAACATCTAATGATGTAATAATCTATGTTGTTATCAGTATGAAAGTGACAGACAAAGAGTGGCGTTTTCGGCTCGAATTTCTGTTTTCACTTGTACGCTGCGCACATGAGAAGAAAACCCAACTCCTCTCTGCTCGGAAGTGGACTAGTGCTTTTTATATCACCGTAACACACTTTTTCTTTCTACTCAACCAAGTGTTACCAAACAGGAAATTTGAGTAACCATATGTCCGATATTTTCAAGTATCGCCTCTGGCGAATGAAATATGAGTTATCAGATTCGTAAAAAAAGAGTACAGAGTTGTAAAAATTTGAAAAGGAAAGATCTTGGATATTGGCTGAATGGCATAACTCGCACTGGGCCATTTAAGGGACGTTAACCTCCGACTCCTAGGTTAGTATAAATTAGTATTTTAAAAGTTTTAAAATGTTTTGACTACTACTAACTCAAGTAGGGACGAATATAAAGCCGTATGCTCTACAGATTTAATTTTGATGCGTAATCAGTTCCGTTATGAAAGATCTTTGCTGCTGCCTGAAAAACTTTTATGCTTCAAAGAGAAACGCCGGAACCCATGGCTTCTGCCATTGCATTGCTCTTTAATACTAAACTGAGCTATGAAGCCATAGCTGCTGGGAGCAGATCAACATTGATAATCATTAAAACCACTTACACCCAACACAGCTCCTTCATAACTCAGCTGGTCAGAGCACTAGCCGAGGGCTACATAACTTTGTTGTAGAAACCAAGGGCTTGGGCCCGGATGAATCAGAGTTAACGAAGCTTGAATCTTTTACAATTACTTAAGTCTTAACTTTCATACAATTATGACCGTAAAGATTGTTCATTTTAAAATACATATTTGCCTAAACATTGCTATTAAAACTGAGTTACGTTTAATAATCAAACAAAATTTCAATATGGAAATATCTACAAGCATTATTCCAAAAAACGTGAAGATGATCGCCTAGAAATTAGAATCTAAAAAGTGTTTATAGACAAGAAAAAGGTGTTTGACAAATAGTACTTTAACTGCCGGATAGTTAGTGAATGAAGGAGCACCAAACAGCAAGACGCTTGGCTCTAGTAGTCGTATGTGTGAAATCCCGTCGTCCATCCTAATTAATGCAAATATGGTTATCTTTTTTCGTGTCAGACCTTAACTCGTAAACGAATAAGGGAAATCCAATTTTGAAGTCTTTTTCCAACAAAAAAAAATTTGAAATAGAAAAGCTTCTCAATTAATAGAGTTTTGTTCAAGCAAATAGTTATGTAAGAACAGCGCAAGATGTATTAAAAGATAATTTAATGCAGAAGGTGCTATAATTTAGAACCTTCAGACCTTTCATACATGTGTTATGCTAATTTCTTTTTCCTGGACACAAATTGAATAATGATCTTGATATGGAATTGTCTATGTAGCCTAGAGATCCTAATCGTCGTCAACTGTACGTATACGTGGTTGATTAAGGCAACTTTTTCAAGTATGAATTCCCAGGCAATTGTCTTCGATCTCTGGAACATCATGCATCGTAAAAGATTGGCCCGGCGATATATTCATTACCGAAAATCAACCAAACATATTCGTGATTAGTCCTTACATCCAGTACAACTATGTCTATGTAGATCCGCATTTAAATTTTAAGCTGGTCTTAAAATATTATAAATGGAATGCTTCGTCGGCCGGTGTTTCTACAGAAGCATTCACTACGACGAAAGACTCCACTCCAAAACGTTCGGCCAAAATTCTTTTTTTTTTCACTACGGTGTAAAATTTACTTTTTTGTAAAACTGTGGTCTTAAAATGCTTTACGTTCTTTTCTTACAATTTTTATGTTTGATATGTGAACAGTCGCTATTGCTTTGCATTGGCAAGGATTATACCGAGACTGAAATATGTTTTCTGTACAGAAGGAAAAGTTTCAGTAAATTTATCCAATTTCAGTTTTATTTTTCTTACTGACTTTGATACTAGAAAGAAAAATATGTTTCGTTATAATGAAGCATTATTTTACAACTCAGCTAAAAACGATAAATGTCGTGAAAATGAGATAAATATTGACTTTATTTCCACAGCATGACTTTCTTAGCTTGACATGTGTTTGCTGATTTTTTTTTCTGAATAAGTTTTACAAAAATGCTTTGTAAACTGAAAAATAGTACTTACCAGCGGAAGTTACCCAGCAAGCTGATGATTTGTTAACTTATTTTTGAAGGTTTTATTAGAGAGAACAATGGGTGTAGCTTCTGCCAAATGTTAGCACGGTTGTAAACAGTCAAACGCACAAAACCCGTATGAGCTAGGGATATATGCGTGCTTGTACTAAAATTAATGTTTATTAGCAGCCAATAAAACGGGCACTAAGGCCTCTTCATAAAACACATTAGTCATTACCCCTTACATCACGTCTGAAGTGTTCAGGGGTAAAGAACATCGATGTTGGAATTATTTATAAACAAAGTATCTTCGTTATACTGCACCAGGTAGATGTTTATAGGTAATTTGTCAACAATATTTTCTTTTGTTTTTTTATATAAAAAACCGGATTCTTGTTTGCGGAAAATTGCCGAATCAATACTATTTATAGCAATTTAACACTGCACGTGCTTGCAGGAACTCTGCCCATGGGGCCGAAGGAACTCGCTTAGGGAGCTTTAGTTTAAGTCACAAAACGTAGGTCAAAAGATGTTGTATTATCAATATCACATGCACTGGCATTTTTGAAGCCGGTACATGTCCTTGTGCTGTATCTTTCAGCTGATCTGCATAAAGATGTGGAGAATTCGAATTTTATTCCAAAAGAGCGAATATTTAGAAACAGATATTTTTCAGGATCCTTTTCTAAACTATATATTCTAATTAATACCATGCGTGTTGATAGTTCAACGGTGATTTTTAATTTCTCTCAGTAAAAGCGCACGATGCTGACATATTTCGTAGCAGAACCGTTATATTATCTTTCGATAGACAAAACAAAAAAATGTGTAGGCTTTTCTGAAAATATTAGATTCTCTGCCTGTATTATGTTCTATGTCACTGATTGGTTTTGCAATCCATACATTGTGATTGTTCCGTTATAAACTTTTTTTTAAAAAATTGGACAATGGTAACAAATGAGGCCTAATTAAAAATCAAGCTTGATCGGTTTGAGGTAAAAAGCTTGATACTAAAGGACTGGATGATTGTTTCAGGTATCATTTCTCATTTAAAAATACTAGAGCCTGTTTGATTTTGAATCAATGCCATTTCCAACACTCTGACGTTCAGGAACTTTCCCAATGACGATGAAGGGACTAGCGTAGCGGGGAGCTAGATAACTAGATGGTACTAGCAGCTGAGCTTGATATGAGTATGTCAGCATATGAGTTGATAATGGAGTTAATTAAATATTCCAATCAAATAAGAGCGAAAGCAAAACTTTTTTTTGGCATTTTATTTTAGATACATTCTTTACTCTCAAATACAAATTCATAAATCATCAAACGGAGTCAAGCATAACGCGCATATGCTGTATGCACTAATGCCACTACTGAATAGTGGTTTTCTCGTCTTGGCTACGTTTTCTGACAAAAAATTTCCGTACAACTTTAAAAAGCAGTATACAGTGTGAATGTAAATAAATAATTATTTTAATAACAATGCTGATTAGTTACTGGATGTGAGTAATTTGTTTACAAATACATCCACGCGGTGGTGATACAATAAACGAGAAATTTGAATAATGTACGATGCGAAAAGAATTAAGCAGAGTGTATTAAGAACAATTATTACCAACAAGTGGTTGTATTTTAAAAGAAAGTACGAACAGGAAGTAACTAAACTTCTTACATGCAATTTGAGTTCACTGCATTGCAAGGCGCGATATATACATGACTTATAGAACTTACAGCAAGAGTTTGAACAAACAAAAAACCATATCTGAATAAATACAGAAATAATAATTAACATAAACCAAATGATAAACTGAAATAAAAGTCGAAATTGTTTAAAGACACAGTTATAGTTTGCAGACAGTTATTTTTAGTTCCTTCTATTATTAAAGCTTGTTATCTGTTTCAAACAAACAAATATGAATGCACTATGAGTTTTAGTTCTACTGTAATTTTCACATCTAAAATGATTTTGGTGAGCTTGTAGCGATTCTTACAAAATTGTTATTTTTATCACGACTACTTCGCTTCATTTCAGTTGCTTTACACGCATGTTTTTTATAAGAACAACTTTATAAAAACAATGAGTCTCAGATTGGCCGAATGTTAAGAACAATTAAAAAACAAGCTCAGGCTGAGGCTGAAAAAAAGTGATATTTCTAGGTGAAACTTCACTGAATCTTGTAAAACTGGGATCAATCCCGCGTCCTGGGAAAGCTAGTCCGATTTCACTCGTCAAGCTTCACTTCTACCTTTTTGTTCAACAGATGTTGATTGATACGACACCCCAAATCATTCAAGTCCTGGATCTTAATTCGGACCCATTTATTATAGAGACACAAAATCGGACCCGAATTTTGTCGGACCCGAATTTTGTCGGATCCGAAATTTGTCGGATCCGAAATTTGTCGGACCCGAAATTTGTCGGACCCGAGATTTGTCGGACCCGAATTTTGTCAGACCCGAAATTTGTCGGACCTGAAATTTGTCGGACCCAAATTTTGTCAGGCCCAATCTTTAAAGTCCGATCAATTTAAAGGACCGATTTAAAATTCCTGCTGTTATTCGAGAAAATTTGTTTTATATTTTTAATTCCTAATTTTTTATTTTATTTCATTTTTTTCGTTTTTGATGTTTGCAGGACTCAGTTTTTTTTAGTTTTTGATACGATAGGAAGGAAAGACCCAAGGAAAAGAAATAACACAGCCACTTATGTTAAACAGCAGCTCATTTTTATCTACGTTTTTTGTACAACAATTTTGATTGGCAATTGGTTTTCAAAAATTACCATTTTATGTCAAACATTTTATTCCCATTATTAAAGAAATGTGCAGTTCAAACTCACCATCTAATTTGTAATCACACGTACATCAGTATCATCTCCACTTAAACACTACTCACTATCTCCATATATAATCACTTGTACACTACTCAACATCTCCAACTAACACTAGTTCAAACTAATACATTACTCAACATCTCCAACTAATCATTCATACACCAGTTACATCTCTAACTAATCACTCATACACTACTTAACATCTTCATCTTATCACGTATACACTACTCAACATCTCCATCTAATCACTCATACACTAGTAACATCTCCAACTAATCAATCATTCATATACTTATAACATCTTTAACTAGTCACTCATACATTTCTCAACATCTCCAACTTATCATTCATACACTTGTAATATCTCCAACTAATCACTCATACACTAGTAACATCTCTAACTAATCACTCATACACTACTCAACATCTCAATCTAATTGACTTATACATTACTCAACATCTCTAACTAGTCATTCATACACTAGTAATATCTTCAATTAATCACTTATACACTACTCAAAATCTGTAAGTAATCACTCATACACTTTTAAATCTCTAACTAATCACTCATATACTATTCAACATCTTCATCTTATCACGTATACACTACTCAACATCTCCATCTAATTACTCATACACTATAGTAACAGCTCCAACTAATCACTTATTGCACTACTCAAAATCTCCAACTAATCACTCATACACTTGTAACATCTCTAACTAATCACTCATACACTAGTAACATCTCTAACTAATCACTCATATACTAATAACATCTTTAACTAGTCACTCATACATTACTCAATATCTACAACTTATCATTCATACACTTGTAATATCTCCAACTAATCACGTAGACACTACTCAAAATCTCCAACTAATCACTCATACACTAGTAACATCTCTAACTAATCACTCATACACTAGTAACATGTCCAACTTATCACTCATGCACTACTCAACATCTCAATCTAATCACTTATACACCACTCAACATCTCCAACTAGTCATTCATACACTAATAATATCTTCAATTAATCACTTATACACTACTCAAACTCTGCAACTAATCACTCATACACTTGTACCATCTCCAACTAACCAATCATACACTACTCAACATCTCCATCTAATCACTCATACACTAGTAACATCTCCAACTAGTCATTCATACACTAATAATATCTTCAATTAATCACTTATACACTACTCAAAATCTGCAACTAATCACTCATATACTACTCAACATCTCCAGCTAATCACTTATACACTACTCAACCCATCTAATCACTCATACACTACTCAACATCTCCATCTAATCACTCATACACTAGTAACATCTCCAACTAGTCACTAATAAACTAGAAACATCTTTAACTAGTCACACATACATTACTCAACATTTCCAGCTAATCATTAATATACTACTCAACATCTGCAGCTAATCACTTATACACTACTCAACCCATCTAATCACTCATACACTACTCAACATCTCCAACTAATCACTCATAAACTAGAATCATCTTTAACTAGTCACTCATACATTACTCAACATCTCCATCTAATCATTCATATACTACTCAACATCTCCAGCTAATCACTTATACACTAGTAACATCTCCAACTAATCACTCATAAACTAGAAACATCTTTAACTAGTCACTCATACATTACTCAACATCTCCATCTAATCACTCATACACTACTCAACATCTCCAGCTAATCACTTATACACTACTCAACCCATCTAATCACTCATACATTACTCAACATCTCCAGCTAATCACTTGTACACTACTCAACCCACCCACTGAATCACTCATACACTAGTAACATCTCCAACTAATTTACTACACTGCAAATTCTCACAACTTTTGAGAGAGTCAACTATATTGCTCATTTCATTTTGTGCTTCATAGCGTTATGAAAAAACACCTGTGAAACAATTAAACGCGCGTATTGTCGAAAATCTTTTTTGAAGTAATTCATATAATTCTGTCTTTTTAAAAATCTATTTGTTCTTTTCTTTGGGTTTTTCGGATAATCTCATTTCTATTTTGAGGTTTCACATCATTTTGGATGAGAACGTTTTTCTTTTAGCATTAACTTATTTTCAATACGTTGGCGATACTTAGGAAAGAGTCGGTGAGACACTGTTTTATTGCAGTTGAATTTCTGTTGTACCTCATATTCTTTTAGCCCACATCCACAGGGAAAAAGAAAAGGTTCAGGTCAAAGCATATTTCATCAAAGACACATCCACATATACGTGAAATACGTCATTTTCATTCCAAACTATTCAATTCAACATAACTCGCAATGAGTAAAAAAGGTTGAAACCCCTAAAAACTATTTACAATTAAAAAGCAAACATTTTCAAACATTAGCTCATCTTCAGTTTAAAATATGAATAGTTAATTGTAAATAGTTTTTAATAGTTTTTACCTTGTTATAAATAACTCCCAACTATATAGTTTTTTTTATAAAGGTTATTCACTTTTTCACGTTATAAAACGACTAACTAAATAAAATTCTTAGTCCCAATATATAATCCAACAACTCAGTTACGATAATCAAAATACAAGTCAAGACGCAGTTTAAGGTTGCTATTAATACTTTATTTTTCAGACATGATTTATCTTACATTAATCTTCACTCATTCACCACTAATAATCTTTTACTTGTATAGTCACCATCTCATCACTCTTATACTGCTGTGTACTATTTGATCAGCCGTACACTACTAGTATCATTCATGTGTATAGCATTGCCAGCTGACCTAACACATTTTTATGTGGTGTTCAGTAATTGCTTTCAAATCTTGACCTTTTTGATATATTTCTGCTTTTGTGGCTTCTTTTCTTTTTTCTTTTTCTTTTTAATTCTTCATTTTGTGAGTCTGTTGGTGAAAAAGAATGTTTTTTCATAAGTTTTAATCACATTATCTTCTTATAATCCTTGGCATGCTACTTTGTTTTATGAATTATATGCTGAAATATGTCCACTGAAATCGGCCGTCGTCTTGAAACTGGTACTTTGAGGTAATATACTGATAGATTATTTCACCGTTGTTGAGCGCGAATTAACGTGTTTTTTTAAAAGTTGTTTTAAAGTGTATATATCCCTTGTGGGGTTTTTGTATGCATCAAAAGTCCTTACCCTTCTAATGCTGATGACGAAAGAAAAACTCGATTACGATTTTTCTTCTTGGTGTAATTTGCGTTTAAAGTTGGGAAAAATCAATTCCAGATTCATTTTTACCGATCAATGGGAGGTTGGTAACTACCCTATTGTTTTGTCGTTCATGACGTCAGAAACAGAGTATAGTAGAGATCGTGTCCGTGCAGAATGGATAAATGGATAAATTATGGTAGCGTGCGTTTTATGAAGGATGATTTTTCTATTCATTATTGCTCTAGCAGGGAATGGGACAAAGATTGATTAAAGAAGATATTGTACTCATTCTCATTTTACCAGAGGCAAATGCGTGGAAAAAAAGAAAATATTGTTGTGTTAAGTTCTACTCACCAATGACAGTCGAGGACAAACTCTCTGTTAAGCTGTAGTTTCCCTCAAATGAAACCTGAAAAAGAAAAGTAGACGGGAAGTATGCCACCCTAAATTTGGGTGACATGCTTCCCGTTTAAAATTGTATCTATATGGACGGTTTATAAAAACTCTAGCAATGATCAGTAACTATTCAAATGTAACGTATACTTTTTCTATTCTGACTTTGATATAAAAAAAATTAAGATTTAAAAAATTTCTGAATACCGTCAAGAGAATAAATTTTACTTAGCAAATTTCAAAAGCCGCCAACAATAGCAATATAAAATCTCTATTTCACACGCAGAATAGAACGTCATACTAGTGAATTAATTAGCTTTATCTAATCTGTATATAAAGAGCATGTTTTTATTGAATAAAGTTCTGTATGACAAGCGCTTAGTCGCGAAACTCAGAGTCACAGAGAATCAATGCGTTGTCTTTGATTTATCAATTCATGTATAAATATAGATTTATTAAGTTTTTCCCAAATCATTTTTGATTATGTCCATTTTGATTTGTGCTATTTTTCATACCTTTTAAAAACTTAACAATCTTTTCATACGTGCGCAGTTCCAGACAGTAGCTTGATTATATATTTCTTTAGGATATTACATACAAAACACTTCGATCACGCGAAATTTTTTGACCGTCACAATGTTTTGCACAACGCCCCGTGAAACTTAAACCGGATTTATGATACGTCTGAATATTGAATTTACAAGATAAAAATCAAAGCAATTTTGAGTTACGAAAGAAGTCAATATCATGAACTCAACACTCAGTCGTTTCAAGAAAACATTTTACTTTTCGAACCTTTTTCATAACCTTCCTTACCCTAACAAATTCACAAAAAAATCCGATAAGATAACAGAACTTTAGTAAATACAAGAAATTTTTGAACTGCTAACACAGAATTTGAAGTTCAAACAAGCGTTAACCGACCTAATACTTTTAATACCATATCTGAGAAATAAAACAGCCCCCCCCCCCTAAAAAAAAAAACCAGAGCATGATAACAGGACTTGAGCTCACGAAGAACCTGAGCGTCTGTTAGCATACCCCTCCTAACCGAAGCAAAAAAACAGAGCATGATAACAGGACTTGAGCTCACGAAGAACCTGAGCGTCTGTTAGCATACCCCTCCTAACCGAAGCAAAAA
>JAPEIX020092272.1:0-10442 GCA_026122405.2 Zoanthus sansibaricus
AAGGTTTAATCAACAGGTTCAAAAGTTAAGACAAGTTTAATTTATATGAAATCGTTTTTAGCAGGACAAGGGTTAACTGGTGCATAATTTCAAGTAACATGTATGCTTGTCCGTTTATATTAGAAGTCATAGAGGTCATAAAATACATAAGAGTTTACACTCATTTTTTATGAGAACGTCTTATTTTTGGGAGGAGGCTGAATGTTCTTAACATTTTTGGGATTTTAGCCTCAAATGTTCTTAAAAGAACAAAAAATGGAAAAAGTTAATGCATGGCTTTAGAAAAAAAGGTACAGATTGAGATAGATAGTAAGAGTAAAAGAGAAAGTAAATAACATTTTTGCATTAGCGTTTTGCACAATGCCACAGTAAAATTTCTATGTATTTACTCTCGTTGCAAACAATGTTGCACTATATATTGATTATTTGCTGACTCCATGAGTTCGTGCCGTAATGGAACAAAATACATTTCTTGGCCATTCCTCAGCTTCGGATGTGTTCTTAGCATGTTTTTTAAAAATTCTGGTCCGATTTGCAGCGTGACATTCTTATAAAAAATGTTTTTATATAAAAAACAGTAGATGTGGTTTATGGGGCACGCTGACTCAACCTTAGGTATGTTTCTATGGATTTTCGAACCATTTTTCAATACACATAATCTGGTCTGTGTTGACCCTAAAAGCAACAAACTTGGTCAAATGACAACTCTCAACATAATCTTTCACGTGGTGGCGTCAGATTACTAATTGAACAAACTTTGAAACTCGCCCCAGTTTCCAGCACAATTCCGTAATTGAGAGTTCCCGACAAACCCACTCGACCTTGTTTTTTTCTCACTTGATAATCGCCCTCACAATGAGAAATTTTTCTTCACCTTTTTGTAGCTTCTGCTACTCACTTTATGAAAGTACAAGAGATCGTAAAGATATATTAACCCTTTTCTGCCAATAAAAGATCAATCAAGATTTCGCACGAGTCAGATTCGTCTAAAGCCGCCGCTTAATTCTTAACATAAGAATTTTAACGCATGAAATCAAAATTGCATCTAATCTTGATTTCACCGTTAGCGGAATTGCAATTGTATGGATCAAACATGTTTGATATTTTTCGTATGTAATTGCAAGTAATTACTTCTTACCTCACATGTATGCGGTGAATACGAGACACCGTGCGACTAAATATTCGAAACTACCAATGATAAACTGCATGTTAGTCACGTGATGCAATGCTTCTAAACTTGGCTTGCGGCCACAAGTAGCACAATATTACAATCAGTGGAGAAAGAAGAATTCATCTGACTTGGCAGACAATGCTAGGCACTCAATAGGTGTCTTGCTTCCTTATTGATGGTTCGAAATTTTTAACTAAGAAAGTGGGAGATTCAGTGGTTAATCTTAAAAACTTCCTGGAACTCTCTCCGTCTTCGATTATAAGTTCTTTCTGTAGATCCTGAACCACTCCAAGGGAACATCTCTTCAAAATCCACTGTTTCCACCAAATATTGCGCTTCCTTTTAGCTCATTTTCTTCATCTTAGCAATAAAATGACTGAAACAGGAGCCAATGCATCCCATCTGGGAGATACTGAGTCACCATTTTGAATATTTTAATTTTGGATATACGTTTCGCATTGCAGCAACAGTTGAAACGCCATTGCACAGCATATCAACCCTTCCTTCAGAAATTTTTCTCGTTATTTTTGAGACACTTTCTTTAACAGCCAAATGCTCAAAGTTTTTTCGTTTATTTTTTCCAACCGTTATCTTGAATTTCGCGACCCTACTCTCGAGCTCGTGATCGAATATTCTCAGTGCGTAAAAGGTGTGGTAGTCTAGGCTGCGTGTAATGAAAGGAGAACAATAGATATAGCCCGTGTCTAGCGCGCGCTGTGGCTACGCGCTAGATATTCTCCCAAATCAAACAGAATGTTTCATAGAGCCTTTGGTTTAAAATGGTTTACTTGCAAGAAACTGTTGCCGTGGTCACCAGACCCTGGGGAAAGTACGCTATTTGACGCATTTTGGCTGAAAAGTTGGCATTTTCGTGTTGGGGGTTTTGCTTACATTTCATTCAATCGTCCTTATCGGGCACATAGGGCCACAAAGTCCGCTCTCCATTCAGCTCTGTTTTTGGCTTTTCTATCTGCTTGGTTTCAAGATCTCCACCCCACACCTCTCTTTCTTTGACTGCAGTTATTCGCCATGTTTCTCTGGGTCTTCCTCGTTTGCGTTTCCCTTCTGTGCTGGGTTGTTCAAAGGTGAATTAAATCTAACCCTGGGTTAAGCAAAAATTATAGCGGCAATTGCTTCTCTAAGAAGATTACGGTTTCTATAACATACTGCTGAGATTTCTGTCAGAAAAAACTTGTTAATCCCAAATTTACATGTCAAATCCGGTTGTGTTAGCTTGGAAACAAAACCATGGGTTTATTATTTAACCCTGGGTGTTAGCGCTAATCCGGTTTTGAACAACTGGGACCTGGGGTCCATGTAAGTGCTATTTTTGGATCTGCGTCGGAGTTCATTCTGAGTATATGTCCTATCCAAGTCCATCTTCGTTTCTTTAGTTTTCGGTCAATTTGTGGAACGCATGTTGTTTTCTCAAGCTCTTTGTTTGATATTTTGTTCGGCCAATAGATTCCTATATTTCTTACACATTTGTTGTCAAACTCTCTCAGCATGGTAAGTCAGCAGCTTCGGTCATCCTCCAGCTCTCTGAGCCGTATAATAAGGCAGCTCTTACATTGTTTCGGTAAATTTTGATTTTTATTCTTGTACCAATTGATTTCCAGACCGGCCGAAGTCGAAAGAAGGCGGCTTGTGATTTCTTTTTTCTTGCTACAATGTCTTGTTTTGCACCTCCTTCTTTACTAATAATCGATCCTAAATATTTGAATTCTTCGACTTTTTCTATGGATTCATTGTTGAGAATGACTGGTTTCTTGCTTTTGTGATTAATGCGCAGCATTTTGGTCTTTTCCGTGCTTACATGAAGACCGGTTGTCTCTGCGGTTTTGTTCAGACACGTGCGCTGCTGATAAGGAAGATATTATCAGCGCAATCCAGGTCTTCTAAACAAGTCGTGAATTTCCATCGTATCCCTCCGGTCACTGCTTCTGTTGTCTTTCGCATAGTGTACTCGATCACGAGAAGAAATAAGAAACCTGCCATAACACACCCTTGTTTTACACCAGTATCGACACTGAACCATTCTGAATTGCATCCGCTATCTGATACACAGCACTGAGTGTTCAGTGAAGCAGCTTGATTATCTGGATGAACTCAGTGTCTGGGATTCCGTGCCACTTCATTATATTCCATAAACTCTCTCTATTAATGCTGTCAAATGCTCTTCTGAAATCTACAAAATTTAGGTATAAAGGGGCTTGCCACTCTAAAGCTTGTTCGACTATGTTTCTTAGAGCAAATATGTGTTCGTTAGTACTTCTTCCTCTTCGATAAGCAGCTTGTTTTTTGCGTAATCGCACGTCGACTCCGTTTTTCAGTCTTTCGACGACAATTCTTCGGAAAATTTTTCTAGTTACTGATAGAAGAGTAATCCCTCGCCAGTTCTTGCGGTCGGACAGATCTCCTTTATTGGCAAGTTTACTGATGGCTCCTTTGGTCCAGTCTGCTGGGTTCTCTTCTCTTTCCCAAATCGCATTGAAAAGTGTATCAAATTCATTCACAGTGTTATACATTTGACTTCAGACTATTTCAAATTCATTACCCTGGCCCCACAATGTTTTAAATTTGACTTCAGACAAAATTTCAAATCCCTACCCTGGCCCCACAGTATTTTACATTTGATTTCAGACAATTTCAAATTCCCTACCCTGGCCTCACAGTGTTTTAAATTTGACTTTAGACTATTTCAAATGTCTACCCTGGCCCCACAGCTAGGGAGGAGGTGATGAGGGTTTCAATTTGCTAGTGCATTACAGGGAAGCCAATAAAATGCTCCGGACATTTGAGAACACACTCGAGAAATGTAGAAAATACTTGCCTGCGGCTCGTGTTTCAGTACCTTTCTCTAGTGTTCTCAAATGCCCCTCGTGTTTATTATCACAGTGCAAATCACGGCTTAGGCTTCTCTATTTGCTAAATAAACAACAACGCGGTGTTTGTAGGCTATAATATAAAACGTTTTGTTATACCTCCCAACTCAAATACGTTTTCTGATTGGAGGAGAACGTGTCACGTGTCATTGGTCAAAATTTCATGACGCCCTAGGGCGAACAAAACTTCATAATTCCCTAGGGCAACTACAACTTGAATTTTCGACTCGCACGTGATCAGGTCGTGCACTTTTGAAACCGCGGCAAATTTGTTTGCCAGCCGCGTCAAGCAAGTAATTTTTACACAGTCATGGCAGCTAAACGCTTTCAAACAAGAACTGCAGAAGAAATTGAGCAACTTCTATAGATAAAAACTCCAAATCTACTAACAACTTTTCAACGTTCGAAGTCTTAACATTGATTCCATTATAGAGCAATCACTAATTAATAACTATCTAAAACTAGTAACGATGTCATTCAATGTTCTTCTAATGCAATACGTTCACAAATGTTAAATCAACTGTCTTTAGGGTTTCAAGATAAAAGTCTAATATACAAATTCCATAATAGCATTCTTCCTTCAGGATTAGTTGACATTTACAATCAAATATTTTGCTACGCTTTATTGAAAATTACTAGATAGAGTTGCACAAAAAATGATGGACATTGTAGTCAGTACACACTCTTCTTTTTAAGAATATTACTTTTCAGACCGTGGCTGGATATTCTTATTTTTAGCCGATTTTAGGCTGAAAATATTCTTACGAAAATTCTTAGTTTCGGGAACATTGGTGACATGGAATTCCGTTTTTTAAATGACTGTGGTATCGAAGAGCTTCAAAGGTAATAGACTTTGTATGTATGGCTTTGCCATTTGGGATTAGAGTGCAATTGCAATACATGTAATCACAAATAAAGAACTGCGCTTGTAAACTTACTGATAGTATGATTAAGACTTGAATTAAAGATGAAATATTGCTTCCACCCGAAGATCAGACGTTTTTAATCAAAAACGTGGATTTCAACGATGTTTTCATTTCTTGGATTAGCAATCGTTACGAAGTACATAAACATGTCAGATTGACATGGCTTTAGGAAGAATAAAAGAAGTTGACTGAACGTAAGTTTTTGCCTTTGTTGTGATTTTCCTGACTTAATTTCAAACATAAGAAGGTTAGCTTAATATTAGCAAACACCGCCTTCTAATAATAACGTGCTTGGCAGAAAACTTGTGTTTAGAATTGCCCTAACATGTATAAAAAACTTGGAAGAATCGTCTGAATAGATTTGAATGGTCTGAATAGATTGAGCAAAGTTCAAATGCCTGAGGACGAAGAATCAGTTACAATTATCATATGAACAGGAAATAACTAAAACTCCCGATTTATTCCAACTTTTCTTCTTTCTTGGGCGCAAAGGCTTCTTTAACTTTGGTGAAAAATTCAACAAAGATGAGAGTTCCGCCAAAAACAAGAACAGTTCCTATCCAGTGGTACTTTGTGAACGGATTTGAGAAGTAAAAGATCGAAAACAGAAGGTTAAAGAACTTCCGTAGTGTTATAACAAGTGTCACAGTCAATGATGTGCATTCTGACGTCAGCACATACACACTTCTGATGCAAACATACTGAGTGAGGATGTTACCAGCAAGATAAACCCAGAGCTTTGGTATACCTGTGTAATAACTGGCGACAACCAGAGGCTCTAAAGAAAAAGAAAAATGCTGTTAATTTTTATTAAACCTAAACCTGTAGGTTATTAAAGATGAAACAATAAACAAAAAACACAGTTGCTGTTTCTCACCTGAATTGCTAAATATTACTACATGGCTGTATATGTCACGTGCAAACACCAGGAAGATTGGAAGTGGAAGTGCATGCTGGGAACAAATCAGAATAACAGATACTTCATTTATTTATACACGATAATACTAATAGGGTAGGACCCATAGAACTAGCTAAGCTAAATGTAGGTCTATAGTGCCTCAAAAAACTGGCGTAACTAACAAAAGTTAGCTCCCAACGAAAAATGCATTTTTGTTACCATATACTTCTTTCATAATCTCCAAACTTCTGTGTCCATAACACAAGTATTTATAATGAAAAATTTGACATGAACACTGGTTTCGAATTAGTATTAGTGCATCGTCCAATTCGATCACTTGTTGGAACACTTCTAATTCAGCTCTTAACAAACTACTGTAAACAAGTTTGGCACAAAGACCAATTAGATTATACTCACGGCATAAAACATGGCCTCTCTTGGATGTTTACCATGTTGTGTGTATAATGTTTCCTAAGAGAATTCAAAACAACCATTAATATATTCATATTCACTATATTTTCCAAAATCCTTATTATGTAGACAACGCTCTTGATTTGAACTTCTCGTTCATTTTTATTTAAACAGAAACAGACATCTTTTGAGGGACAAACCTCATCTTCAGTGTGGTAATAAACTGAATTCACAAATCTATTTATAGTGAATAGAAAACAATGAGAGTATTGACGTATTATACATAAGCTAAGTTATCAGTTATAAGCTTATGTATAATACTCAATACTCTCATTCTTTTCTATTCACTATAAATAGATTTGTGAACTCAGTTTATTACCACACTGATGATGAGAGTTGTCCCTCGAAAGATGCCTTTATATGTTACTTTAAATAATAATAAACAAGAAGTTCGAAATTAAGAGCGTCATCTACATAATATGGATTATAACAATTCTCCTGCTTAATCAACCATTTTCCAAAATAAATGCAATATTCAAGTCGATTACACATTCTGTTTAGAACTATTTATCAGGTAGCTGCTTTAAACAGAAATTTTTTAAATAAAATAAAAAAATTAACTTGTCCTTCGGATTCCCTTCCCCCCCACACCACCCTCCTCTTCCTTCATTGAAAATTAATAATTATGTAAACAGGCCCCCTGGCACCCAACCTCCCCAAGCAATAACCAGTGGTTGGCCAGTTACCTGATAGATTCCAAGAAATGCTGAAAGAAGCAATGCAGTCACTAACATTGCAATACCTAAATTCAAAATAACAAGGAATTGGTAAATGTTTAATATCTCAACAGACAAATAGTTTAAATCACACAGGGCCGAGCTTACTAAGATGATACAAGATATAGAACCTTTATGTTAAATTGGAAAAATTAGAAGAAAAAAAATGTTTATGATGATGGAAGAAGTCTAAAACCACTAACATTCAAAACATTAACTGGGCAAGTTACAAGTTCTGTATTTCGCTATGTGGAACAGGGTTAGCTTCTGCTGATAGCTGGCCAATTTTAGACCTTGCAGGCGATTTATATTTCTACCACATAGTAAAAGAAGGAGTTATTGGCATCTTTCTCCCCATGTTACACTAGAGAAAAGATCCATTTCGCTTGTAGAAGTTGGTTTTATAACCCCTTGCATTATTTTGAACTTGCATGCACCATCATCATCACCATCATCATCATCATCATCATCACTATTATCATCATCATCATCACTATCATCACCATCATCATCATCATCATCATCACCATCATCACTATCATCATCATCATCATCATCACCATCATCATCATCACTATTATCATCATCATCATGATCATCATCACTATTATCATCATCATCATCATCACTATCATCATCATCATCACCATCATCATCATCATCACCATTATCACTATCATCATCATCATCATCACCATCATCATCATCACTATCATCATCATCATCATCATCATCATCACTATTATCATCATCATGATCATCATCACTATTATCATCATCATCATCATCATCACTATCATCATCAGCATCACCATCATCATCATCATCACCATTATCACTATCATCATCATCATCATCATCACCATCATCATCATCACTATCATCATCATCATCATCACCATCATCATCATCACTATCATCATCATCACCGCTATCATCACCATCATCATTATCATCACTATCATCATCATCACCATCATCATCATCATCACTATCATCATCATCACCATCATCATCATCATCACCATCATCATCTTTATTTAACGTCCCTAGTTTCCCATTTCTGGGGTTGGACGTGATATGAGTTGCATCAATTGTTTTCTATCTTCTGCCATATTATCTTCTGTGATATTAGCTTCCTCATGTCTTCTTCCACTACCTTACTCCAGGTCTTCATTGGCCTATCTACTGGCCTTCTACCTTCCACCTCCAGTTCCATCACTCTCTTAAGTATGCTACCTTATACTTGCATACTGTAAACAATAATTACTCAAACTACAAATTAAAATAACTTGAAGGGTGATTCATAATGTATGTAATAGTTGTTACAAAAATTAATTGCAAAACTTACCTACATACCACCACAGATAATCAACATACAAATTCCCTGTGGCACCCTTAGTACCTTGCTAAAAAACAAAAATGTGACATAGTGAAAACTCATTTAACAGAAACCCTGATATTTTAAAACCCATCTGCTGTTGATTAGACAGTTTTAACAATATTTTGACTAGTATACACTTCAGATATACGAATATCCTTTTAATGCTAGACATGTTTTAAAAATATATTCGTATATCTGAAGTGTATAATTTCTTTGGTGCTTTTATGTTTTTATGGTAATATTTTGACTCTATTCAAATCATAACCATGTCAAACAAAAGATATACTGTAGTACTGGAGTCTTTCAGGCCATCGTATAAATTATTGTTGGTTTAAAATTCTTTATAATATGCCTCAAGAAACAGCAAGGTTGACCAATTGTCATCCGAATCACTCAGAATGTGTTCTACTTCTAAATTAACAATGTGCTAATGTGCAAACTAAGGTTTCCGGAAATTGGTTGAGACTGTAAGAATTACCATTTCTGCAAACACAGTTAGCGTTTACTGGATGTTATTTTAGTTCAAAGGGGGGATTTTGTAACAGGTAACTGACCTTCCCTTTATTAAGTTCATTATATTATGGAAAAAAGAAAACAGTAGAACTTGGAAAATAAATCCTTGAAGTCAGATTGAGAACTAGATAATTTATATCACAGTCAACATTTGGGGTTGTAGAGTTTGCATGGGTGAAAGATGATTGTCAGCCAGCTTGCCTCCATAATTAGGAATCGTTCTCCTATCAATGTTTATTTAGAACTGTTTGAATTGTGAAAGAGGGATCAGGTGGAAGTTTGAAGGAGCAGTAAGGGAGACAATGGGATGCATCAACATCATTTTTGTTTAATGTCCTTATTTTATTATCTAGGATGGGGTTGGATCCATGGGCGATTCAAGACTCACAGCTTTCAACATCCAACGACCCTGCACCACATGCTCCTCCAATCCTAAATCACACACTCACTCCACTTTTTCCGAGGCCTTCGTACCAGCTGTCTCCCGGCCACCAGTTCTTACCTCCCCCACCTCACCCAATGAGATACCATAAAATAAACAAAGAAGAATAGAAGTTAGTAAAAACAGGGTTTTCAGTTACAGGTGGCAGCCAGCGAATTTTGCCATTTACTTGAAATAAATTCGCTGCCTTCTTTGGTAATTAAACTACTCAGACCATGTAACTAAAATGAGAATTATCAGCTGTTATGCCGTCTATTTGTGGAATTTTACCACCTTCTTTAAAATATATTGAAAACCCTGAAAACATAAAGGTAGTAGCATACGGTACATTTAGCAAGACAGCAAAAATGAAGCTTCGACTTTGAAATTTTCAAATATTTCAATTCAGATGAATTTTCAGCACTAAAACAAAACCAATCTTACAAATTGTTCAAACTTACCACAGACTTAGAAGATGCAATTGTGCAAGTTGCTATGCCAACAGTGATCATACCAACAGAGAAATATTTAGATAGCTTGTAGCTGCAAGAAAGTTAAACTAGGTCAGAGTTTCATAAAGTGTAATTTTTGCATGAACTGAATCTAAGATGTGACTTTCAAATGAATGATTACTAATTAACATTACTACCAATGTTACCACCACCACACCACCATTGCTAATATTACCACCACCACACTACCATTGCTAACACTACTACCACCACTGCTAACATTACCACTACCACACCACCACCATCATTATCACCACCACCAACATTACCACCACCAAAACTGCCAACATTACCACCACCACCACTAACATTACCACCACCACTAACATTACCACCACCACCACTAACATTACCACCACCATTGCTAACATTACCACCACCACTAACATTACCACCACCACCACTAACATTACCACCACCACTAACATTACCACCACCACTAACATTACCACCACCACCAACATTACCACCACCACCACTAACATTACCACCACCACCACTAACATTACCACCACCATTGCTAACATTACCACCACCACTAACAT
>JAPEIX020092343.1:0-10442 GCA_026122405.2 Zoanthus sansibaricus
AAAAAACATTACTGATTACATGTATTGCAATTGCACTCTAATCCCAAATGGCAAAGCTATATACAGATCTATTACCTCTGAAGTTCTTCGATACCACAAACGGAAATTCCATATCGCCGATATTCCCGAAACTAAGACTAAGAGTATTTGTAGAATATTTTGAGCCTAAAATCGGCCAAAAGTCAAAAGATAAGAATATCCAGTTTCGGTCCAAAAAGCAATATTCTTATAAAAAAAAGAGTATATCGCTTTGGTCTCTAAACAATAACAGAAAACGCTATGACAGGTATAACACTCGAAAAGCAGAGACAGAACTCGGTTTTGCCTCGTGTTTTTTCAAGATTTTTCTCGTATTTTCCGCTGACATCATAGCGTTTTATATTATTGTCTGGAACATACTGTTTTATTTCCTTAGAAAATAAACAGTTGTTATAATTATCAATAATTAGTATCAAGCAATCACTTTTTGTTTAAAAGTACATGATTACAAATAATTTTCAACAAAAACAAGTGTCAGACAACAAATCAAGACACTTAATGCCTACTATAATTTTATAAAATTGAGAATGACGTGACATGTATGGCACTATTTGATTTAACGGAATGTATTTCATCTTACTGACACCTTGAACATAATATGTTGAAAAATACATTAAAAACTCTTTCCTGAAAAACAAATCCGCCATCTATTTATTGTTAGGTCTCTCATCGTTACGCTGATATGGTTCCTCTTGGGTCTAAAATGATTCCCTCATTTTAATTTGCGCAAACATGCGCGTCGACAGTGGGCTGTAAAAAATTTACCTGGCGGAGAATCAGAGCGATCTTGTACCCAGGTTCTACTCCTGCATCACACGTTCAGCAGGCAGTGGACCAATACAATACATAAATTACATTCATATCCCTTTTGCCGGTTCACTACCGTATAACCAATGTTTTTTCCGGCTGATTAAATGAACGGAAACATACATTGAATATTTCGCTTTTCAACATCTTAGATTTCTTTAACGTCACAATCCTTGGCACGTATTCATCATGTACTGTGATTGCTGTGATTGGAAACATCTGATCCAAACCTTCGGTCTGTCTAGCCACTTCAAAGTGATATAAGAAACGTTAAACACATTGCTCGACGTCGATTAATTCTCATTTTGCCATTGTTTATTTCTAGCACTACGGGTGTGATTGTATTTAGCAAAAAGATTGAGTTGTTTACATTAATACCGTTATTTCATCTTAACTTTTAGTTATTTATTCAATCTCAGTAATTTATTGAAATACTTTAGACCTTTTAGAAATTGGCTAATTGATGTAGCTTTAGGTAGACAAGTTAAGACATGCAATTCTAAGAATTTTCAAGAAGCATCACATGGTTCTAATATGATTTTAAGATCAGATAGTCGTTTTTTTTTTTATTTTAGAATTTTTCGCCCTAATGCAGTTGAGCTCTGAACAAGACTATCTTAAGGCCCCGCTTCGCTCAGTAAGGATGACGATTTATTAATAATTGAATGAACACATCTTCAGTTCATGGAGATATTTTTTTTAATAAATTGTCAGAGGTTAAAAAATGAATCACAAATCTATGTGTAACTGTGTTTATTTCTAACTTTTGTTCCCTAACAAACAAAATTTTATTTTGATCAGTTTTAGGTACAATGATTAAGGTATACCATTGTCAAACAAAGTCGCGTTTCAAATTTTAAATGGCTATAATGCATTAGTTTTCTTAGGCATGAAATCAATACTTTGTACAAATATATAGGAACTGTCAACGCATCGTTTGACCTAGTTAATCCCTCGAACGCTTAATTACACACCTTTTATAAATTGATTGTAATATAGCTTATACTTCTGAGCAAGTTGATCGGGAATTTTGTAGTAGAGATGCTTCTTAATGTTGTCAGCTCCTTTACAATACTCGCTTTTTGCCACGCAGCCGAGGGACTCTTGCTTTCAGAAGGTAAGCTGTTATGTCTTTCGTTCTCCATTCCGATCCACGTATAATATTAATAACCAAATGAGGAGTTGATATTTAAAAAGAATTATATAGTTAAATATAGTTAAATTCTCCCAAAGTAATGAATTATTCGACTGGTTGGGAAAAATAAAAAACGCTCTGTATGTGATAATGCGAAACTGTGTGCTTTACTAGAATCAAAATCTTGTTCAATAAAGCAAGCAGTACAGCTACGCTGCTTATGCAATTATCTTTATTTTGATAATCAAAGTCAGTGTAAATTAAGAGTTTGAAAAACTTAAAGATTGCTTTAAAACTGGGACATTTTTAATGTCGCTGCATGTATAAAAAAGCATCCCTTTAATACAACATCATTTTCTCTAATACTTTTGCTAAATGAACTCTCATACAACCCGTTTGTGTGCGTTAAAAGAAAAATTAATCAGTCAACTTTCCAAATTAGACCCGGTGTGAACCAGTACCACAGCGAACCAGTTTCATTTGAAACCCGAATGTCCTTAGAACCTAAAATTTTAGTCGAATTTGTTATAGTTATTTTAAGCATTGTTTGAAATGGAATTTGAATTGAATTGTACATAGGGAGAAATAGAAACGTTTTTGGATTTAATTGAACGTTTCAAGATCAAACAACATCAGAATGCACAGATTAATTACAAAATAACAGTCTGATAGTGTAGGACTGACTTGCAAAAGTTGTAAAACAGTGCATTACATATATTACAGTGATTTCAAATCAGATAGTATATGAACTATAAATTTCAGTTATAGCACATTTTCAATCTTCATTCCTATTTCAAATGTTTCGAAGAAAAACTAATTTCTATTTTCTAACTAATCTCCATTGCCATATTAGAATCTTCTAAAGTGCAATTATTTAATTTAAAGATTAAAGACGACGTAGAAATGGAGTTGGTTGCTAAGCAACGTGTTGTCAAATGTGTCACATTTTGACAGCTTGTGAGCAAGCACTGACGACGTTCTTTGACCTTGTACGTATTAATTGGTTTGTAAAGGTAAATAGTGTCCTATAACCGGTTGAGACATGACGTCTCTTTGGGCTTGTCACTACAAGACACTCCCAAGAATTCAAAAGCTGCCAACATTAATGAGAAAACCATAATTTCATGTTCGGTTAGAGCTTGGGCGAATATTTTCAAGAGCTGCTCTTACTGACTGAGGGATAACGCTTATAACGTCAAGTCTTTATATTAGTTTTGTTATGAAAAGTTCAACTTTGTGTCTAACTTACACGTATAGAACCAAACCACGTTCATAATCTTTATGTTTATCTTAACGAGGTGATATCGAGGCACTTTGTGTATGATATATAAGCGACGCTAAGGAATGTAAACAAATGACATAGTCATATGGTAAGCTTTCGCACCTGCGTTGGCAGTTCTAAGCGGAACAGCATTGCTCTCAACCACTCTTCTGATATCTTTTGGCGCATGAAATGCAACTACAAAATGTATAATTTTCACTTAGCAAGCCAATGCCAATGGGGGAGTCAGGTTGGCGTAGTGATCATCCATCGTGCCTCCCACCTCTACTACCGGGATCGAGTCCGCACGTGGGCTGAAATTTGTCCATCTCAATTTGACTCTGAGGGATTTTTCTCCGGGTACTCCGGTTTTCCTCACTCTGCAAATTCGACTTTCACGCCAAGATCTGAGCCGTCGAACTATTAAACATTAGCCTTTGGCTAGGAAGAATGGGCAACCATATCCTTCGCAATTGACGTTAAATAGTTATTTATTTTAATTACTTTTTTTAAGAAAGTAAAGGAGTAAAATTTGATGTGGAGCTAAATTGTGGTATTCGTGCGGTTACACAAGAAAATCGGAACAGATGACGTCACTTTTCCCCACATGAAGGCCGCGCTCTTGTGCTACTTAAGAAATGGATCCGCCATCGGGCTGGAAATTTCATACTGAGTTTATGTATCTATTTCACACATACTGCTCTGCCGAGGCTTGTAAATTTGTGTTAATTTTTCTCCCGCCAATGTTCACTCAGCCCGTCAACATAACGAGGTCTTCGGTAATACTGGACCTGCTTCTTCCTGGGAACTAACCTGTCAATCGATCAGTGTCCTTTCCACTAAGTTTCTAAGGGGGTGTAAGACACTCTTCAATTTCAGTGATCCAGCTGATTTCATGAGTGGTACATAAGCCAATACCTACGGCATTCCACAGCTGTTATTTTTAATAAACGTGGATGCTTTAGTGAATGGGTGACAAAAGTTGCCGTAGGGGGATGGGGCGGGACGATTTTGTCAAAAGCCAAAAGAAGTCTTTCTTAGAAGGGCCATAACCTAACTTTTACAAAGGGAAAGACCACTCTACATCACAAAATAAAAACTAAGTAACAATTAATGAAATTTTTTGAAGTAATAACATCACACTGATTATTTATATCAAAAGTTTACTTAGTTTCTGGAAACTAGTTGCACTAATCTTGGTCCTCCCCTAGCAGTATCGTCCCCGATGCTTTTAGCGTTTTAATTTTTATACACTACAGCGATGGTTTGAATAATCATAATTGAAATTTTTCTCCTGAAAATGTTTATATAATCTAAAACCGCTTAGGTTGTGTGACAACTTACAAAATTCAAGAGAATTAAGCCGGTGATAAACGCCAGTTACGATATATAAGATAGGGATAGATAGGCACTTATAGAAATATTTTACGTAGTACTGGTTGTCCCTGGGGCTTTTCGCAAGGTGCTGTGCACGTCTTTAGACATTTTGATTTTGTTTCAAGTGGCACCAGACATAAAACCAAGGAAATGCGTTTCCAGACAAACTAATTTTCAAAATAATTTTCTAGTGTGCGGGGAACTTTTACGGCGTTTTTGTCACTCGTGACAGATAAACCAAACATCAAACATGTTTCATATGTCACGAATAACAAAAAATCCTCGTGTGCTGTGAGCAAAAGCAAATTGCATCTTGAGCAGAAAAGAGTACGCAAATGGTACCAGCTGTTTTATTCATCTTTGCAACAACAGTAAACATAAAATACACGTAATAATTCAACTGTAATGATTATTCAGTTTGTGGGAAGTTTTTGTTGATCCTAATTCTTGTTAGTTATTTTTCTAGTTTTCTACATTTTATCAGCTGCAAATCCTAACTTTAAATCAGGTGTCACTAATATGTAACAAGTTCATATTTTCTAACACTGGTATTTATTTTCGAGTTACGTTTTTTTTTTCTGGAAAATTCTGAATTAGTAGTTCTATTTCTTGGTTAAAAAAGGTGAATCTATTTTTTTTTCATTTCTTTTTCTTGTTTAATTTGTCATGATAGGTCTCTTCAGCTAATCCGGTTTGGGCTCTAAATTTATAGTTATAAAAGCTTTCAACTTTACTCCAATTCAGTGTTTTTTCCTTCCGGGGTACATTCTGTTTTAGAGTATTAAAAACCCAATTAACAAAGTATTCTCGCCATTAAGACAAACTAATTGTACATTGAATCTAGCACCTATTTGATAAACTTCGTAAAAAGGTATGTATATTTTTGGTCGCGTCAGAATTTTACAGGGTAGTGAGAATTGTGAAATAAATTTAAATTAATGTGATAGAATCGTTTTTAGATTTTATGATCGCTCTTTCGGAAACTCTTCCGATTATTTCAGCTTTTTATTTTGAAGTTTAAAATTAAATCTTTCAAGTTTGATTTTTTTTTTTTAGTTTTGACGATTTAAAATGCAATCGATATTCCCGTGCAAAGACAGCTTCCCAGCAACTGCTGGTATTTATTTGCCTTTCACAATCAGATAACACAAAAAGCAATAACGAGCTCTGCTTATGTTTGCCAAAGACGCAACATAGATAATCTGGGATTGATTTCTTTGAAATGACTGATTTATGCAAATTTGCTGACTAGTTAGCGTGATCTAATCTTACTTCTCAAGAGTTGTTTAAAATCTTATTTTACTTCGACCATACTTAGAGGAACTTTCCTGCCTAGTAGGAATTAAGTTAACAGTTGAAGAATTAATTATTCACTGCTCAAAGTCTCGCAGTTGCCCGACAGTTCAGTCAGCGGAAGAGCTGATATCGGTTGTTATTTAGATTTTCAAGAATGTGGCCTAGTAGATATGCCTTCGTTACTTTGAGATTCTTTTATTTTTGGACCGTTCTGTCTTACTACCTTCTCGTCTCAACTTCAGTTGTTTTCTCACAAGGTGAGTGTACTATAGAGTCATTAGTATTTCATGTGCTCGCCTATTTGAGATAACTTAAATTTGCTCGTAAAACTTCCCATAAAAAAATATTTCATATGTAATTTTTAATTTAGGCAACAATATCGCTTAGCTGTTTAACGAATTGCAGCTTCAACTTAAAAACTGCCTTAACTGACGAATTATTGATGGAATAGTTTGTATTCTTCTTTTTTATTAATAACAGTTTTCATAGTTTTCTCCTGCGACTAAAAACTGTTATGTTTTTTACGTCCCAACAAAGTTATGCAAACTGACAAGACGGACATGACAAATTATTTATTATGGTTGCTTTGAGCGCACGCACTACCACATCCCATAGCCGAATGAATCAAAAAGCGCAAACTGTTTTCACATTTTCTCCTTATTCAATAAAGTTTTAGAATATGCATTGTTAAAGTATACATAATAGCATACAATTTTTATTTTTAAAAAGTGTTGCAGACTTCATAGTTTTGTCTCCCAGTACGTCCTTCCGCCAAGACACATCTAACATCAAAACTGAACAACCAAACAAAAAACATTTCATAACATTTCATTGTTTAGTAAAGTAGCTTGTTAGTTTCAAGATTAACAGATTTTCATGAAAATTAAAATATAATTAACTTATTTACGTTTTTTTTATAATTGAAAAGACTAGCATTTGATTTTTAGTACAGCTTGTATTCCATTTCAATGCAACTCTGACATCATTAACATCTTTTTTTGTAAAAGGAGAGAAAAACTATCAAATGTTATTAATAGGCTAAGAATATGCCCGAGTCTGATATTGCCCTAAAAAACTTTATTTAATTTCTATAATGCAGAAATAAAACTAATTCACACGGAGGCAAGTAGTGAGAAAAATCTAAGTTCCAGATAAGAAGCTAACCCCTGTCCTACCATACAATAATCGGACGCCATGATATTTTATACAGTTCTTTAATTTATAATAGTTCTCGTTTAAACAGTTTTACTCAGAAAGAATGTAGAGTATCATTACTTTTTGTCTTAGCCAAAAAGACGTTTGAAGAGTTTACATGCTTAGAGTGCCCATAACCTTTATTGTTTATTTCTTTATCAAAACGAACATATTTTTAAAAGGATATCCACGTAAAAGTTTCTTAATTTGAATAAAACGCGAATGATTTCACATCAATAAAAATCAGTGCCGTTTTGGCACACCAAAGGGCCATGGAATATGACGTACGTTAAGGAACCTACTTCTTGTAGGGCAGAAAAAATTCTCTGGAGAATTGTTTCAGCCAGATGCAATAACAAAGGTGACATAAGTACAGATAAAACTTCGATGTTTTAGTTTAGATTGACCTTTTCCTTAGATTACGTCACAGTTAACGGAAGATGTGACCAAATGAACGGCCGTTTTCACACTAGAAGAAGAACAAATCGTCTAGACGGACAAATCGTCTGACAATTTGTTCCGAAACGACCCAATTGGAAAAAAATGTGGTCAAATATCCCACAATTCACCACTTTTTTGCTAGTTCCAGATCCCCTGCGGCCAACAAACTCGATATTTGTTCGTCTAGTGTGAATTTAGGACGATTTTTTGTCGAGTTCTTTACGTTACATCGTATTACATCTTAACGATTTGCTTTTCCATTTAACAGTATATTACAGATACGTTGGTTGCTATAACGACAGACCTGAACCAAACCGCACGTTCCCAATTGATCTAGGTCGCATATCAACTGTACACGAGTGCTATAAACGGACGCAATCGCGAAGGTACTTGGCATTTGGCGTGGAGAATGGTGACCAGTGCTGGTCAAGCGACAATGCAACCCTAATATACAATAAACATGGACATAGCAACAGCTGTATGAATGGCATAGGTGGAACTTTGGCTATAGACGTCTATATACTTACAGGTAATGTACAGTAAATTTGGCGTGGATGACTACTGTATGAATCGTATAGGTTAAAAAGTAGCTAGGGACGTCTCTGCACTGACAGGTAATGTACAGTAAATATGGCGTAGATCATGACTACTGTATGAATCGTATAGGTTAAAAGGTAGCTAAGGACGTCTCTTCACTGACAGATAATGTAAATATGGCGTGGATGACTACTGTATGAATCGTATATAGGTTAAAAGGTAGCTAAGGACATCTCTACACTGACAGGTAATGTACAGTAATTATGGTACAGATGAATACTGTATGAATGGTACTGTGGAGCGAACTGTGCATATCTGTAAACCGATTAGTAACGTACTTATTAATAGTTTGGATGACTATTCTATCAATGGTATAAGAGGAACATGATTATGGACGTCAACAAATAACAGGTAATGTAAAGTAAATATGGTACAGATGAATACTGTGTAAATAAATGGTCTTGTGAAACGAGCTATGGATGTATATGCGCCGACAGGCCAAGTACCGGAAATGGTTTTGATGACTATTAATGGCATGAGTGGAACTTGAGCTATGGACGTCAACAAATGACAGGTAATGTACAATAAATATGGTACAGATGAATACTATATGAATGGTACTTGTGAAACGAGCTATGGATGTATATACACCGACAGGTTAAGTACCGGAAATGGTTTTGATGACTATTTTATTAACGGTATAAGTGGAACTTGAGCTATGCACAGGTAATGTAAAGTAAATTTGATACAGATGAATACTGTTTAAATAAATGGTACTTGTGAAACGAGCTATGGATGTATATGCACTGACAGGTTAACTACCGGAAATGGTTTTGATGACTATTTTATTAACGGTATGAGTGGAACTTGAGCTATGGACGTCAATACATGACAGGTAATGTACAGTTATTATGTTACAGATGACTACTATATGAATGGTACTTAAGGAACGAGCTATGGACGTATATACACCGACAGGTAACGTACCATAAAATGGTTTAGAAGACTATTCTATTAACGGTATGAGTGGAACGTGAGCTATGGACGTCAATACATGACAGGCAATGTACAGTTATTATGTTACAGATGACTACTATATGAATGATACTTAAGGAACGAGCTATGGACGTATTTACACCGACAGGCAACGTACCATAAAATGGTTTAGAAGACTATTCCATTAATGGTATGAGTGGAACGTGAGCTATGGACGTCAACAAATGACAGGTAATGCTCAGTAATTATGGTTATGCAGTTGAATACTGTATAAATGGTACTTGTGAAACGAGCTAAGGATGTCTATACATCGACAGGTCAGGTACCTGAAATGGTTTTGATGACTGTTCTATTGATTGTATGAGTGAAACTTGAGCTATGGACGTCAATACATGACAGGTAATGTACAGTTATTATGTTACATGTACAGATGAATATTATATGAATGGTACTTTAGGAAAGAGCTATGGATGTCTGTGCACCGACAGGTAACGTACCATAAAATGGTTTAGGTAACTATTCTATTAATGGTATGAGTGGAACGTGAGCTATGGACGTTAATTCACTGATATTTATTCTAAATTTGATGTTGTACTTTGTGAATGGTACGTTGAAAAATGACGTCGACGTTGACGTCTAAATAACGAAATGTAATGTATTGTTGATATGAGTAAAATGCATGGGATATCGACCTATATGCTGTCTCTTTTATATGTGAATTGAATTGTTCCTTTTTTGAAGCAAAGTGTATGGCAAAAAGTAAAATAGATATTTGTATCGTTTTGATAAATTTGATCACTACCCAAGCGAGGGAAAACAAAGTATTAAATTGGATGAATGTGTACCAATTCTCTGGTTTGGTTAACGCAGGTTGCATGAGGCCTTTAGGAATGCAGAACGGAAAAATAACAGACAAACAATTAACAGCAGCGTCAGTCTACGAAAACAATTTCACAGCATTCGGAGCTCAAAACGCTAGGCTAAACAACACCCGCGGCTACCGAGCGGACCCTGTTGCCCGATCAAGTTGGCTTAAGGTCACTTTTAAGGAGGTAAGCTTAAGTTGACAACGATAAAAAAAAAAATACTTTTCCGCATGCGTCATAATTCTTTCTCCCCTTTGGTTACAGGGAAAAAAAAGAGTCCAAACATTTTGTGCTGCTGATATTTATTAGTAGAGTTCAAATGAAGACTGGCAATAATATTTTTTGTAGATTTAATTATCTCGGAAAGGAATCGTCTTTTTGCTAGTATTTTGTTTTTAAGTTTTTTAATTTACTTAATATCTTTTATCATGTTCATAAATAATCGAAAGAGTTTTAAATGTATATAAGAAGTTTGAAGTGCAATTTTAATGTC
>JAPEIX020092370.1:0-10442 GCA_026122405.2 Zoanthus sansibaricus
GTTGGGTAATTCAGTTTTGGACTAACCAGAAGGTTGGGTAATTCAGTTTTGGACTAACCAGAAGGTTGGGTAATTCAGTTTTGGACTAACCAGAAGGTTGGGTAATTCATTTTTAACCATAAAATTTCCCTAATATAAAATTAATCTTACAAGTGAAAATTTAGAGGAGAAGGATTGATAACGGCAATAAAATGGCTGGTGAACTAGATGTTTGTGAACATTGTGTTGTACGTGGATGAAATGCACTGTTTTGGAGGGCATGGGTGAAGAGCAGAGGGTGGGCTACGCATGCGTGTGGGTGATGTTCATAAGAAGGTTTTGTTTTTGTTTGAAAGAAACAGGGATCTTGTACGGAGAATATGTTTGTATTGCTACACTCAAACTCGGTGATGAGTTGAGTATTAAGCGGTTAGGTAATAAATAATTGACTGTGGCAGAGTGGGTAATTTTAAATGTTGTGTGTGATCAAGACTTATTACGTGTGCAACGTTCTCTGAATATTCTTGTGAGCGTGGTTATTGGAAAAAGTTTGTGGGGTTGGTTAATTTGTTTTTTGAACTCAGTCCAAGGTTGGGTAGCAAGAAAACTTAGCATCGCTTCTATTTCTCTTCGGTGCCAACCTGAGACAATCAAGACAATAATACTGAACGGTCCCTTATTAATAGTAATATTAAAGGAAAACTTGTTAATCCCAAACTTACAGCTGAAATCCGTCTCTGCATGCATGTAAAGTTGGAAACCAAGACACGGGTTAAAAATAAATCTTGGGTTTCTGCTAATCGGCTTTTGAGCAACTGAGAGTAAAATCGCACTCCAGTTCTTACTTTCCATCAGTTTACCGCTGCACACCGGCTCAGATCAGAGACGATGAGCAAGAAGTTATTCTTGTTTTCGGGGGAATGTTTACATAAAACCCAAGGTGGAAACTCTCTGATTACCTTCTTATTACCTTTGCTTTGATGCCAAAAATTATATATGTAACAAATAGGGTTACTGAAACTTGACCTGTGCTGAATAGATTTCAAGTGTTTTTCTTTCAGTTGGTATAGATGAATGAAAGAAACTAAACTACAGCCTGCTTCAGCATTAGGTGAGGTCCAATTGCAAATCAATGCAAAAACAATTCTTCTGATTGTCAATCAATTTTAACATGGAATTACATGAGACTGTACCGATGGCGTTGTGCTTCATGTTTTGTCGTTTTCTTTGTTAACCGTAACAAACGATTGGGAGAAGTCGAGAGCAGATCGCGTCTCGGATTTCACCTGCTCGAGAATTGTCACAGACTTTTGCTGAGGTTTTTACCAGACTATGAAGACAAAGACAATGTTTTATTACTTTTTATCTTATCAAATAATATTTTCCGACTTAACGAAGAGAAAAAGAAAACATGAAAACGAACCAAATAATTTTACAGCTTGGAGGCACGGCCAATCACATCGATTACGTCACTTTCGTGCTTCAGCGCTATGAAAACACTCTTGTTGACCACTGAAAGCGCACGTTCTCTCCAAATTATTATATAAAGTTTAGCCCTTTCAGTTCCACTAGTGTATTGTCAAATTCTCCCAACTTCACCCTATACTTCTCATTAAACAAGTTTGAGAGAATTTTACTTTTAATTTTCAGTAGTTTGCTGTGCTTGATCAATCTGCATTTTCTTATTACCAAAAATCTTATTTTGTATGTGTTTTGCAAGGAGAAGTTGGGTGTTGATAACTGACTGGGACTGAAAGGGTTGATAAATATAGCTACAAAAACAAGGGATTCAGGTTGTCCGATTACCAGGAAGGTGACGAGATTAGAAAGCTGGGTGGAAGGGGCAAGGGGTGGCCTTTAAAGATAGGGCCTGGGTATCTTATAGTTATATAGTAAGTGGTTTTTACCTGGAAATATTTTTCAAAGAAAATATATTTTTTTTTCATAAAAAACTTAGTTGTAATCCGACTATTCCGTCGAGTATGGAGCTCGATGTATACAGGCGTAAGGGAAAAACAAAAGAATATATTTTCTTCATTTATTTAATTATACATATATTTTTTCACTTTGAGCCCTACAATCTGCACACAAGCACTCATTATCTCGCAGCCATAATTCTAAAACACTTTTCAAACTTATACATTGCTGTGTCAGACTTAAATGACAAAAGGTTAATCCTCTGCGATGGCATTTCACGCGTTTTAAGAGCGTTCCACAGTCAGAAACGGAGGCTGTCGATAACTGTTTCAGGCAGTATTTTACTCTTCGGTTATACATTTGTGTGTGTGTGTGTGTAGCGATGGGATGGGGGGAGGGGGTGTTCGAACCCCCGGCCTATATACGGGACTGGGATAATGCATTAAATTCGTGAAAATTTGGCATTGCACACCGAAAGATTAGTGCCTCTGTAAGAATATGATTTATGTACAACTTTATACATTTGGTTAAGGGCCTGGTCTTTATATTTATCGCCTGAGAAGGGTCAGAAGGTTTCAGTTAAGTAAAGTTTAAAATTTATAACCTTATCTCCTTTAAGGCAATGCGGTGTTTAAGGTACCTGCCATCCTTGGTATTTTTCAATGTGTCCCCTTTACTTTTTACTATTAATCTTCTATCTGTCGGTTATCTTCGAATGTGATACCCCGCTCAAACTCCCCCGAACCTTCCGGCCCCCAGACGATAAAAACAATGACCGGTCCTTAGGAACGTTTTGTATATTTTCGATTTTTAAGTAAATGGATGAAAAATGAACTTTATAAAGAGGGAAGTTATAGTTGAGAAAGGACTGAAGCCTTGATTTCTTAAGAATATCAAAGCTGCCTTCGAAAAAAATTAAAAGCTGCCAGTAATTACACTGAATTAAGAGAGGAGACTAAACTGAAATTCTTTCAAGGCATTCCACGTACTCTATACTAAATATGATATCCGCTGACCTAATCTGCTTAGCTTATTTAAGTGTATGAATAAATAAATACAACAGAAATTTCATATGTACATTTCAGTTGGAAGGTTGACCCAACCTTTATATTCCAGCAACTGTAGGACTTAAGTGAAGAGTTTTGATTGTAATTTTGATTTAAGTTAGTGCTGATAAATTATGGGCCGAATGGTGGAGTGGGAAAAACTTTCCTCTGATTCTGTCTACATTCAGAGTTCGCATCTTCATGCTCGAATGCATACTTTTCAGAGTTGTCTTCAATTTGTGCCCAAGCACATATTGCACTAATATGCTGTTTCTGTGTGACTGTGCCGCTATAGTACTTGAAAATGTTTTGATCCAGTCATGCTTCAAAGCTTCATCAGCAGTCATTCTGTTGCAGGCGTGCACAGTAAGTAGAGACTTTACAAGATTCTTACAAGAACTCGATATTTTCCTCCAGCACGATGTTTGTAAACTGTATTGGCCCCTTACAGCTGATAAAAGCATTTTTTCACTTTGTTCATGCCAAAATGGGGGATAGCCCACAACCAAAATGTGTAGTATGACTCCACAAGCCCACATATCGACTGGTCTCCCTATTGGATCTTCAAGTATTGTCTCAGGCGCTAGAAACATTGGCGCACCTTTCGGCGCACAACAACAAAAATCCTGATCGCTGGGTAGCTTTATCGCAAATCCAAAGTCGGCAAGTTTCACAATCATCCGCTGTTCGTTTGATGAATCGTATTTATAAAGCAAGTTATCAGGTTTTACATCTCTGTGAACGATTCGCAGTTGGTGGAGATAATCGAGAGCTGAAAAGACCTGAAAAAGAAAAACAGAGTGGAAAAAAAAAAAAATTTAAAGTGAATATACGATGGCGGCATAGTTGGTGTAGATGGTAAGATCTCTGCCTTCTATAACTACAAAGTCCCCAGTTCGATCCCGGTTCAGCCGAGATTGAGTATTTGTGTGACCTTTAACTACCTAAAGGATAGTTTTCACTAGCGACGGGGTCGGAGTCGTAGTCAAAAGCGCAGAGCGATACGATCTAGCGAAAATGTCGGAGTAGGAAACAGAATACCGATTCCGCTTATGACTCCGTCGCTTGTGTTCCAGTGAAAACTTCATTGTCGGAGTTGGAAGCAGAAGCGGAAGATCAAATTAATCACAATGCTCGATTCTAAGCCCCATGTTATTTGGACTGTACTCGGAGGGCCTGAGAACTGCCATTGTGATTGGTTGCTTCTTCCGCTTCTGCTTCCAACTCCAACAATCTTGTTTTCACTGGATTATAAGTGACGGAGTCATAAGCGGAGTCGGAAGAAAACGTTCTGATTTTCCAACTCCGATTCCGTTGAGCTTAAGACTCCACTTACGACTCCCATCTTTGATTTTTACTAGGTCATAAGCGCTCTTACGACTCCGAGATAAGCGCCACTTCATGGACTACTTAGTTACTGTTGGGTACTCCTAAACAGCGGAACAGTTGATAAACAGCGAAACAGCTCTCAAATAGCGAAACAGTAAACCCTAACCCTAACTATAAATTCCAATCCCAACCCTATCCCTAAAGTTACAACTCCCTAGGGTTAGGGTCAAAGTTTGTGGTTAGGATTAGGTTAGCAATTTCGCTGTTTAGCAGTGCACGTTACTGTTCATTAGCAGCTACCTAAAGTACATTGATACATATATATCCTCGATCAAAACAACTATAGAATTATAGCTCTTTTTCATGAAGTGGGCTTCCTGAAAATGTAAAATTTGTTAACTTTCATTTAAACGCGAACAAATTAAATTTGTCATACAAAAACTCGTCAAGGAAAACTTTCTCTAGCTTTTGCGATCAGTTTTCAAGAGTATTAAAAAAACATAAAATTTCAAAAATGATATTTTGTTGAAATAAAACAATAGCAGAATTGACGAAAGCAGTGTTGAAAAAAGATCCTGCTTTTAATAGTCTTTTTCTTTTTGGACTTGTAACTGATTTGTGAACAGAAAACGGTTAAAAATAAAAGGTTCTGTTGTAAGGCCAATAAAGATAAGAAACGTTTGTAATGTTACATTCATCTTGTCCACAGAACTCATATCAGAGAAGACGATCGACAATGAGCAGATGGTCAGCTCGGTACTATAAATTACAACGTACAACTTTGTATTAAGTAATTAAAGTCCCTGTATCGCTTTTTTTAATCTTAAAATGAAAACTATTGCCGTCTATGAACTCAGAATTCAAATAACCGAAGGCGAAGAAAAATTCCGAATCTAAGTATGCTTTAGGAATTCAAATTTTGACCGAGCGCGAGTAGGGGACTGGTACCTGTGACGTAGCAGTAGTCAAATGTCATTCGCGCGTTGTCATTAGTGTTTTACAAGAAAAAAGTGACAATTAAATTACTTAAAACTGATTTTCTCTGTTTCTCGCTGTGCTTTAAACCGTGAACTTTAAAATTTTGTGTTGACAGTGTTAGTATTGAACCGGAAGCTGCACAAGTACCTTCTTTTACGTCATTTTACCAGGACTTCAAAAAATAACAGCTGTCCCAAAACTGTCTTATTTGCACGTTTCGAAACTCAAAAAAAGTAACAAGAACCGTAAAAAAATGTTCCTATTTTGAAATTTAGTATTACTGAAGGGTTCTACTTTTCATCTAAATGATAGAAAAATAAGCGATATAGGGACTTTAAAGCTATTGTTCTTTGACATTACAGTTACGGGTTGCCGTCTTTTTGAAAGCTCTTTATTGTTTAAAGAGAAGAATGGCAGGGAATTTATTAAATGTCAGAGGTGTGCTCAAAGGCACGACTAAGATTTCAAAAGATAACTTAAGGGACACAAAAACCAGCCGGGTATAAGTTCTACATGACATTGTCCAGTATCTTCTGTCTTCTTGTTCTGTGTGATATCTCAAATCTCTTATTCTTCCAATCACGCAACACTTCAGCCAAAACGTTGTCTATCCACTAAGAGAGTGGATGGAGCTCTCTGATCAATTTTGTTCAATCCGGTAGTCTATATAACATCTATCAAGTAAAAAGGCATGCAATGCATGTAGCGTTTACCAAAATAGATAGTTGAACAAATAGACATTTCTAAAATAAACTCCAACAAAAAACAGAGATTACAAGATTGCTTCGGTGTTCGTGAAAATAGATTAAGGGCCGATGTGCCAAGAACAAGTATGATTAGGTGAAAAGATAAAAGTCGATGATTTCCTTGTTTAATGATGAATAGCACACTCGCGGATTATCTGCCATTTTGATGTTTAGTTATCAATTCGTTTGGTTATCAATCAGCAAACGGCAAGTCGGAACAGGAAAAATTTAGGATAATTGAAATCTTTTACACTTAAAATGGCACCGCAGTTATCAAATCTAACTCGTAGATATAGAAGTTCTAAAAACCCAGTAATTATTTAACTGGCCCTCACTTAATAATAGATGGAACCAAAACATGGATGAGACCATTTGCTTTTATTTTGCCAAGAATTTTGGTCAAAACTTATTGCTCTTTCTTTCATTTATTTTAATAAAAGGTTGACTGAACGTCATAATCTCGCTGTATTAAAAGAATTAAATTTTGGCTCCTTAATTGAATCTGTTAGTATCTAACTTTTAGTAGAACTATTTTAGATGAATTTTTAAAAGAAACAGAAATATTTTCTGTTTCTAGCATCAACTCATGTACGTCACTACAAACAAAAAGCTATTATCAGCTTAAGAAAAGCCACTCAAAGTGCTTTTGAAAGTGTCTTTGTGTGGGTTCGAAAGATACAAACAAATAGGATTATATTCTTGAATTAAAAACAGAACAGTTTTATATTGTTTGAAAAATTATCTATTTTCTCCACTCATTGTATATCCAGTTATTTTGTTTCTTGTGATCTATACATCTAACTGAAACAATGAATCGAAAAGGAATTGAATGCAATAAAATAAGTCACGGTTATTTCATGAGAATTAAGATTAGTTGTTCATAAAATTAAAGATACTGAATGTTTTAATTGGATTTCCGATGCTGCAAAATATAATTGGCTATAAAATTTAAAAATTTTCAGGCGCCGTGGTGGAGCTAGCTGGAAAAGAATAATATAGAACTGTAGCACAGGTTAAGTGCTTTAGGCAAAATTGAAGCAATTACTGACACTTATGATCACAGTAAGCTTTAAACAACTAAAAGTAAAACAGTTCATTTACGTTGCTTCAGGATTGACAAAATGAAGTGAAAATAGGAAAGATTGCAGAATCGTTTTTTTTGACCAGAACAAATTATAAGAACAACATTTCTGTCTGTCAAGATTTAAAACGAAATATTTTAAACATTAATCTCAAAATTGATAACTTTTCGAGCCATGCATTTTTTATCTTAATAATGATTGAAGATTATTTTAATATGGTAGCAACGAGAGTTATTAAAAACTCAGTTAATGGAGGGTCAGTTTACGTGACAAAAGGCTTGGCGAAATAATCTAAAAAATTGCATCGGATATTTAAATTTTACTGTGCGTGTGTTTCGCTGTAATGTATGAAATCTAATCCTGATTCTGATTCTGATTTATTACTCTGTAAAGCTATTAAATTTGTATTTATAACGGAGGAGTAGAGCACGGTCTAGCCACAATGGCTTACAGTAAAGGAAACAAATTACAAGTTACGACAAGAAAAATATTCAAAACCTTTACAAACTAAAATAGTGAGTAAACGTATTTTTAAATTATTTCATGCAATGTGTAATGATATCAAATTACTAATGTGTGTTTAGGCTGGGCCGATCTCACAAGAGATGCTGCATCTGCATGTGGGAGTTCCGCAGCCAATGCGAATATCCACAAACAACAGCCTGACACACACCAACCATCCACAGATCAATCAATTTGTGAACAAGTTGGTCTCCCGGCCAGCGTCGATCTGAACATATTCACATAAACCGTGAGAACAAACATATACTTTGGAAGATCGTTTAACTCTACAACAGTTCTTGGATAAAATAAAAACTAATTTAATTTGAAGTGTTGAATTTTTTTGGCTTTTTTGTAAATCATCGCAAAACCAACTTTTTAAAAAAATTATTGTAAAAAGAACTATACTTTCATTTCCAAATAAAACGATTGTGGATAGCGTTTTAGACCGAGCATATTTTGTAATCAGGACTAGTCTAAGATTATTATGTTGAAAAAGGACTGAAGACTTGGGAAACGAGACTGTTTGTACTTATAGTTTGGTTTTCTTGTTTGAGTAGAAGCAAAAGGTTTTTGAATCAATGTTTGTGATAGAGTATTAGTACTTTAAAATGGTATGTAAGGGTTGGTAGAACCAGAACAGGTAGAAGGAAAACTTTTTACAACTCAAGCTTGTCGCTCTGACAAGGGGGACTTAACCGAAACATCTTAGTCTTTTCATTCTACTAATAAATGATAACTAATTAGCTGGCTCCGTTTGGGGTAAAAATTATTTTGATTTCTTAACATTAGGACAAGGCTAGTGAGGCTTATTTGAATGCAAGCAAAAGAATTTTAAAATGGTCGCCATAGGTCATACACTTTAAATTTGATTAACGTAAGCAAAAAATGTGTTACACACTTTTTATGAGAATCATACTCTTTCCCCAAGCCTCGAGACTCTTAAAATTTTAACATTTTTAGTCATATATTTCTTCAATAACAGTTTTAAAATAGGTACCGGTCCTCATATTGTTGAAGCAGTGAAACCAAAGGTGAATCAAATGGTATGATTTCAATTTTATTAGCTCCTAACAATGCAAGGAAACCTAATTTGTTTTACAGGTGGAAGAACGAAAGAGAAAAATTCTAGCGTTTTAGTTACTTTTGATTGATCCGGCAGAACACATTTGCAGTTTCCATAGATACTAGCTTTAAAGATAAGGGTAGTCATTCTCACAAAAAGTTGTGCGGATCAAGTGATTAAGGCTCAGGTGAGTCAGGATGATTCTTAAAGAATTCTTAAAATTTCGAAATCTGAGCCTCGTGGTTCTTATAAACTGGATTCTTATAAAGAAGTGTATAAATTACTAATGAGAGAGTTAATGCATCCATCCAGTCTCACCTGTTTCATAATACTGGCCGCCTCTTTCTCGTTGTACTTTTGTCTTTGTGTCATGTGCTCAAACAAATTCCCCTCAGCCATAAATTCCATCACAAAATACAGGTATTTTCCTACACTGAATGTAGAATATAATTTTACAATCGATTCGTGTAAAACTTCTTTCCAGATATTAATTTCATCTTCCACCACCTTCGCGTCATATTTTGGCTTTGTGGTGTCGAACTCCTTCAGTGCAAAGACCGCATTAGTTCTTTCTTCTGTGCACTTATAGACTTGCGCAAAGGAGCCCTCTCCCAAAAGTTCCTCGATACGAAAGTGATCCTCTTCAAAGAACGAAATATCATTCATATCTTGTTAGCAGCTGCAACAAAAAAGAACAGAAAACAGTTGATCTGGATAAAGAACAAAGTGTTTTCATCAAGTGTGTTTATGTTCTGCAGTCCTAAACGCATGGAAGATTCTTTAATCTTTTTTGTTGGCAGTATGCAGTGAGACGGTTATCAGCAAGAGTTTGATTCTCGTGTGACATCACTTTCCATTTTGACCCTCTTCAACTCTTTCCTTTAGTTACTGATTAAGACGGGAATGCGATACTTTGCTCGCGCTCGCTGAAAGGGAAACTTGAAATCTACGCAAATTACTTTCACTAGAAACTATCTATCTTGAACTTAGTTACACTTGCCTGAAAATGAAGCGAAGATTTGAACACACATACTGAGCTGGGGATTTTCTAAATTATCAAGGGATTTAGAACTCTAACTTCAACTGATTGGGCGTTTTAACACTGAATACCTATCTACAAAGCAATAGTTAGCTCGGCCAGACACTGACTACCCGTAAATCTATATTATGCTAATTTCATTACCGTGCACTTAAAACAAACCTCCCAAACGCTAGATTAAAAAGCGTTAACTTACAAAATCCAACCACTGTAACAAAGAGACGTTGAAAACTTTAATTTAAAAGAAAATTGCATTGGATGTATTGTTCCGACAATATAATTGTTCAGTGTTAACTGCAGCTACCAGGTCGAGCTACAGCGAGCAAGTTATAATATCTGCGGTAAGCCTCTAACGAACTTCTTTTTACAAGACTAGGATCTCAAGTATATAATAAAAAGAAACATTACTCCTACCTCAATGGCTCAAATACAAAAAAAGAATTTTAGTCCTTTATGTCCAAAAAAGACCAGATATGAAAACGTTTTGCGGATTTTGCGCGCCTGCACAATACTGAAAACGAATTAAAACTGCGGCCTTTGACGTCTTCTACTCCAATACAATTTAATTTTGTATTAAAGCAAACAAAGACATATTTATGCCAATCTTTTGTATTTACTCGCATTAAAAACATTAAATCTCTTGACAATCTCATTAACGGCTTATAGAAACTGGTTTTTAATTTGAATATGAAAGAAAGTTGAATTTTAGGAGGTAAACCAGTCGGCTATTTACAAAGTGTGATGAATTTTGCCCTGGGG
>JAPEIX020092387.1:0-10441 GCA_026122405.2 Zoanthus sansibaricus
CCCGTCCAGGGGGAGTCAAAGACTCTCATCCGCTTAACACTACAGAAACCGGAGATAAGCGCCGGCTCCATGGGCCATTAGGCTCTTAAAGGATTTCGCTTTTTAATATCACATATGTTGTTAAATATCTAAAAAATCAACCTTTAATGAGAATTTTTGAAAATCTGTTTATTTATGTTTTATTTTCGCAAAAAATCATAACTTTACCCAACTTTCACTATACTACCACTACTACTACCACTACTATTACCAATACTACTACCATCGCTACACTACTGTTACTACCAACCACAGAGTTTTTAGGCTTCAATGACTTTTCATATTCGCTTTTCCTGGCAAACTTGACGTAAGATTCGGGCGATGAGTAGCCATAACTACGAATCTTTGAGAAGTCGTCAAGAGTCGAAGTTGCAATCGAGTGACGCAATTCACGGACCTCGCCATTAAGCTTGTCAATTAACCCATCCTTCTCCTTACATGCTTGTTTAAGCAAAGCTGTTTTCGCCTGCAAACAAAATAAAAACGAAGAGACTTCGTGAATTTGCTCGCCATACATAACGGAACTCTTACGGCGTGGTAGTAAAACTTTGAAATAAACATTATCTCGAACTATTCTTCATGTTAAATAAAAGACTTTCGGTGAAAGAGCCCTTGGAAGCTGCACCTAGCGGCAATACATAGGCATTTAAAAATTAACATGATTTTTTTAGAAAAACAGTTAAAGTGCCAATTAAACAATGGACAATTAAATCTCATCGAAATAGGTTTTTACTGATTCGAATAGAGCACAAAAAGTTGTTGGATTTTGCATGTAGTTCGGAAGTTATAGCAGCTCCAAGTGACTATTATCGAAAACATTTCGCAATTATGAAGGCAATGGGAACTAAGAACATGTAAACTGGATCAGTCAGCTAAACAATAGTATATAGATATTGCGTGAAAGGATGAAGGATTTGGAGCGTTGTTAGGATGGAACTAAATCGATTACAGCATGGTATTACACAGGTCTATGATGCCAGTGAAACTTGATTTTATGTCTCTCGTTAGCTTCTTTTCGAAAATCGTCGAGTGATTTTTTCATTAATTTTCAACATAATAATATAGATGGGTATGGTCATGTAAAGGCATAACGCTTTTTCTGTAGTAAATAGGAGCCTTGATAATGAGGAAAACAGCACGGAGAAAGTATTCTCTATACAATATATCCCCAGAGTTTATTCTGAGACGATCAGTTACATAAAAGGCTGCAGCAAAAGCTTTTTGATCCAAAATTTGTGAACAGAATGTGGGAGAACTATTACTATCTTCGTTTTTCAGAATGATAGATCAAAATTCTCCCGGCACGGAAGCTGGCGAAACACAACAATTTTTGGTGGCCTAATCTTAGAGTAATAGTACCGCAGACAATTTAAATATCGTCTTTTAATCACACAATGAATCAAATTTATTTTATAAGACGTTGAAACCGGTTTAGTTCCATCCCAACGTAACTGCAAAATCTTTCATTCTTCCACGATCGTCTCTACTTTTCTAGCCATACTTCATCAACAATCGGCTTGTTGAAGTAAGCCTCTAAAAAACATAAAAGCCTCTATGTCGGTGTCGCGAGTCTGTATTATTTTCCGAGTCGACATTTTTTTCCCAAAGAGCAACATTTGAGTTTTTGAGCCGTTGAAACTGCAAAAATCTACAGATAACTTCCAACTACCTCCGTTGTATGCTACAAATGATGGCAAGCGACAAACACGTTTACATAGTTTTAAAGTTTTTGAAAACTAAACGGCTTAAGCAAAATAGAAAAATCAAATACTAATTAAATAACTTTTTATGCTCTACCCGAATCAGTAAAAAACACTTTGATGACACACACACTCAAAATATTCTTTCTCTTTATTCCCTTCCCAACATTTGAATAAAATTTTTTACGCTGTTCTTACAATATCTTCTTAAAGAGCATGAGTTTGCAAGACAATTATTAAAAAGCAAGTTCTATACTATTTGTACTTGAAATGCTATTTATTCTTTTAATTTTTGTGAGGGAAAATGAAGCACTTGACACTGAGTGGAGTAGCGTGGGCAAAATATTATGTAACAGCTACAGTTACGCTTTCTTATCGACATCATTGTAAAACAGTGAAAAGGGCGATCTTGCAAACCAGCATATGGTTTTTATTGCCCCCCTCGCAGAGCAAAAAAGTGTATTAACTCAGTATTTTTTTAAACAAAAATTTAGACAGAGGTAATAAATCTTAAACTTGCTATTACTATTTTTGCTAGACTCTTAGATACCAGTTAACGGAGATGTAAAATAAAAGTTATACTACTGGGTTATTATATACGACAATTGTAGATACAAGATATTTTATCATGACGTTACGAAATGCAGTTATACACGCAATCTAAAATCTGCAAATTAGAAACCCCAACACTTTCAGACTAGCGAGTTGTCGATTCTTGACTTCCGCAAAACGACTGTTAAACTTCTGTGTTTGTCTTAAAAAGTTATTAAAATTGCGAACATAACCCGCAAAGATTAAATTAATGTGCTTTAACAACTCGACTCTGGCGTTATTTCAGCATAGAAGGGTTTACAGTAAAAACAGAAGGAAAAGCATAATTTTGTGAGGCATTTAACATAAACATCATCGAACATAACCCGGTATCTTTTCAAAGGAAACAATTACTTTTTTTTCTCATTGTAAAAATTCTCTATGGAAAAATCAAAGCAAAATGAGTTCAAGATAAAGAGATACAAAATCACTCACCTTTAGTGTGGGAATTTGCATTTCTGCATCGTCCTTTTGTCGCGTTAGCTCCGCAACCTAAAAGTCACAAGAAAAACTTAATAATTATTTTCTAAATGAATTACAAATAAAACACACATCTAATGCCGAATATTAAACCTCTGTAATGGTCTTTACTTTGTCTCAACTCCTACCAAGCAACAAGTATTTTATTAAATACATAATGATGAACAAAAAATATCATATTGGGACTTGACTGTAAAGTTTAATGGCGATTTCAGACTAAGGAATTTTTTTGTCGTAGCTTGTTGTTTCTAGAATCTAAATATTTCCAGAACTACCATCACAATTAGTCACAATCGCAACTGTAATCACAGACGTAGTCCATTGTTGTGGTCATGCACAAGTACTCATGCAGTAGTAATTGTGTTAAGGCTTGTAATAACGATCAAGTTAATTCATGGTTGTTATAACTGAGGCTGAATTTAAGCTCAGGGTTGCAGTAGTAGTTTAATTCAGGATCGTGGTCACGGTCAAGATAATTCCTGGTTGATATAAAGTTGGATTCAAGGTTAGGGTTGCGGTGGTACTTGTGTTCAGGCTCGTGGTCAGTCAAGTTAGTTATAATTAAGGTCTCATTCAAAGTCAGGCTCTAGTGTGGTAGTATTTGTGTTCACGCTATCGGTCACGGTCAAGTTAGTTCCTGGTTGTTATAAGGTTGCATTTAAGGTCAGTGTTGCGATAGTACTTGTGTTCAGACTCATATTCACGAACAAGTTCATGGTTGTTTAGAGTCAGGGTTGTGGTAGTATTTGTGTTCATGCTTGTGTTCGTGGTTGTGATCATGGCAATGATCATGGTTGTGACCATCGTTGTCATGGTCGTGACCATAGTCAAGCTGATGGTAATACCTGATCATGGTCGTTGTCAAGTCAACAACCAAAGTTAAATTTTCCGTTTGTCCATATCATAGTTAACAGTAGTGGTCACAGTGATGAAACTGGTGAAGAATACTCGCCAGTCTTACCTTAAGTCTAAGGGTATGAAATCCTTCTTCTAACTTCAAGTGTTCCCTGCAAAATGGCGGTGCAACTTTAACAAGTAGAGAGCTTCGGCCATGACTGCTGTTGCTGGACCATCAAATCGATGCGGACTTTCATTGTAAGACGTACGTGGGAGTTCACGCTAAATTTCAAACTCCCTCGCAAAGAATTTCTTGTGTTTATAAAGAGTCTTAAACGGCGATTATTTTGTGACAGAAAATATTTATTAAACGTTGCTTTATGAAAAATATGCTGTACTGACATCAAATTCCTTGCATGAGATATATACCGACATTTAGCAACTACTTTTTTCTGTGGTCAGTTGGGTAATATGTTCTATTCAAGACAATGCTCGAATGAAAACCTTCACAAATCGTGTCATGAGAGGAGGATTTCGTCATTTAATTTTAACTAACATTACTTTTTGTGAAATGACGATGACGTTGTGAATTCATGCGAGTGACCGGACATGATGGCCAGCAACAGCTTAAACATAAACCAAACTTATAATTATATACACAAAAAAATTCAAAAATAATACTCACTTTAAAACTTTAACAAAATGTATACAAAACTTGATACCATAATACCAAAGTAAAATCTTTAGGGATTTACAGCAACGAACACAGTTATTAAGGAAAAATGACATCGCAACAGCGTCAGACAACGGTAAATATCAAAACAAAACCGGCAACAAAACTCATTGAGACAGCGAAAAATGAGAATGAGTTTTACACTAACCATGAAGAGAAAGACAATATTTTTATTAAAGGAAGGTAAGAAATAAAGTAACAAACGAAAAACCAGAGAAAAAAATTGATCGAAATTACTGAAACAGTAAATCTTCTACTTGACAGATCTTTTTTAAAGACAACAAATGAAGGCCTGGACAGAACAGTCAATCTTGCCGCTTTCACGTGAATCGAGAATGTCCAAATCTACTATCGCCCTTTCTAAAACTAGAGAGAAGTAGTTTTCAGGAAAAACAAGAGGCGAGTATAAGATAAGCTAGCTAAATCCTTTACAAAATAGGTGGCCCATGGAGCCGGCGCTTAACTCCGGTTTCTGTTGTGTTAAGCAGATGACAGCCGTTCACTCCCCCTCGACGGCGGACACTAATCCAGAAGGAAGGATGGAAAGCTGAGTTAACTTGGGCGGGAAAAAAGGACACATAAATATTCATATCTTAGCAGAGCGGGGACCTTGTAATAGGAAAGCAGAGATCTCACAACTGCGCCAACCATGCTCGCCCGAGAATAAGATAAACCCAGTCCAACAGAAAACAGTAACAGCAGCTAGCATACAATGAAAAGGAGGAAAGTTGAACAAAGTAAAACAAAAGTGTTTGACCTTAAATTTTACACCAAAGCTTATAAAGTGATAAAGCAATAAATTAAAGCAAAGCAAGTCGTCGTGGAATGTTTAAAAGGAGCAAATACGTCGCGTGTTTAGTGGCCATCTATCGATGGCCACAGCTGATTGAAAGAAAGAGGTTAGTCAACTTGCCATGACGAAATTTAAATCTTTATTCTGTAATGTTCAAAGTTTAGATATTATAACATATTTAGGTTCATTTATAACGCCTACAAGAATTATTGAAAAACTGCCAAAGAAAATAAAAGAAAAGAAAATGTTGACTGCTAATGTCGCAAAACTGTGTCTTTATTTGTTTACAAAAAGCACACCCATTGACAAGATATATTTTCAAAAACGGCAACATTACAAGTCATATGTATAATGACCAAAGTTTTAGTTTTTAACTTCAAACCATTAGAAAAGCAAGTTGAAATCCAACGGGCAGCTTCAAAGATTTCGGTTCTTTATTGACTTATCATTAACGCTAAAATAGTTTATATTCCACATTACCACATAAACTTATATTAATCTATGACCGGAACATATCAAGGTTTATATTAAGTTATGACCAGAACGATTACATGGTAAACGTTGTTCCTTCCCAAAAGCAACTGGGATGCAAGTTGTATCATTTGTGACGTTTTCGGTGAAAGTTGCCAAGCGAAAAGCCCGAGTGTTTCACCTCTGACTTCCCTGGTTCGCTATTTGAGTCAGGCCTGTGTAAGAAAGAAGAGAAAGAAGAGAAAGATCTGCTCCAGTGAGAGTTACAAGAAAGAGAGGAATTGGTGAAGGATGAATATGATGGAGTTGCCGAGTGCGAAGGATAAAGTTATCACTATCTGTAATTTTAGGATGCTACTGTAAGTGTTATGTTATATGAACCAAGTTTTGTCTTTTGTCAGTAATTTCAATACGATCAGTTAATTTGATTCTGCACATGTCAATTTTAATATTTACTAGAAAACTGTAAGTCATTTGTAATCGAAAGTTTATCTTCATGTATATTAATTGAATGTAATCAATGCTTTAGGTGAGTTCCTCGTAAAGCTTTTACTATCTGCGGACAACTAACAAACTTTGTAAGATTAATTTGTAAGATTGATTTGTAATTAAATGTTGTTGATGTTGTTGTTATTTGGACACGCTGCATAGAGTTACAAGAAAGGAATGAGCGAACGAGAAAAGGGGAAAACGAGCTGCATAAAAACAAATGTACGCCAGTTAATGTTAGTCCAAAAAGAACTAACGAAACAATTGCGAGTTAGGAAAACACAGAAAGAAGCCAAACATCCTTTTATCAAAATCCAAACTAACATCGTTTGGATGCTTAGTCCTTTAATATCACTGTCTGTCATAATTGCAATTTAAATCGCTTAATAGCTTTACCCACCATTATAATTCTGAGAAAAACATGAATTATTGGAACAACTACAAATATCTCAAGAGGCAAAGTCAAAATCCATTAAATTATAGTCTAAACAAACGAAGTTTCAATCAAAGTAATGATTCTGATCCGCTATCCTGCCCTGCTGGAGGGTGCATAGTCAAACTGTGCATTATATCACATACATACGTGCGATATTTACAAGTTACAACTAATTTTAATTTTAATTAACTAATTCTAATTTTAAATTTTACAACATAATATTTAAGTTAACAGTGAACTCCTACGTTCACATTTTGTTACCTGTTGAAGTCTTGCAGTTCCGCCACAAGGTTTTCCAGCCTATTTCGCTCTTGTGTGACTTCACTTAGTCGCTTTTGGAGCTCGTCTCGCTCGGCCTGTATTTTGTTACACTGGGCTTGCACAAAGTTCCTCTCGTGCAATGCATCATGGGATTTGTTCTGAACCTCTTTAAATTCCTGCTCAAGTTTAGCTAGCTGAAAGAGTTCAAAACTTCTTTGTCAGACCTAGAAAACATTACAGTATCGTAAACTCATAATACATATAAAAAATGAACTTTTGCTAAGTCGTTAATCTTTTAATGATACATTCAACATGAAAACTCCATGCGAAAAAACTCATTTATCATGCAGGGTAATTAGCAGTTTTAAAGGTTCGTATACTCTTTTGACTTTCTGAAAGTCAGTGGCTTTCCATGACTTTCTCCACGACTTTTCTCGATTATCCATAACCTAGCATTGTAATTCTTATGGCAGGCATGGTCTCAAAAATGGACCTCAATCCCACGTACGTGGTTGCAGCCACACAAATTAGCCTGATGTAACTCTCGTACAGTTTTACGCACAACATCTCCGAGTCTATCTCCGCTGGAAAATAATTAATTATTCTGCAAAACGGCGTGTAATTTTTCTACACGTTGTTACCATCTAAACTCTGCCAATTTTCCACGACTTTCCACGACCCTAATTAAAATTGCATGACTTCCCAGGCCTGCAAAATGAAATTATAGAATTCCCTGACTTTCCAGGTTCATCCATGACCCGTGCGAACGCTGGCTTTCAATGATCAAAAAGTCGGCTGTCACAGGATTTTCCAAGCATGCATAAAGTACAACTACAATTTTATTAAAACAAGTTTAGAATGTATTTTACATGTGCAGGATCATTCATCTTGTCTTACAAGATTTCGTATTGCTGCAAGTATCAAGCTCATTGTAACTGTGCCTTGAATGATTTAGATGTGAGTTTGCACACTCAAAAGAAAGGTTGTAACACGAGATGTTATACGAAATGGATTATTCAATAACTAAATGTTTGCGCAAAGTACCAGTTTACAACGAAGTATCGATCAAATTGTCAAGTCTGACCAAATTATATAACAAAAAAAAAATCCCTGGGAACTAATCACCACCTTTCTCAAAAGTCATCAAAGCCTACAATAAACCAAGAGCACCAAAATATCAATTTATAAAATTATTCTATAACAAAATAAAAATAAAGTTATTGTTATCGCTGATATTTCAAGTGCTACGAAGAATTGATGGTAAGATTTAAACGTGTTTTCACATGTTCACTGACAGAGGATTCTGTGGAAACGAACTGAAGATGCAAAGATCCACAGAAGTTGTCATAAGTCAAACTAGTAGATGAGAGACTCCCTTGTATGAAATAATGTTGTGGCTTACGGAAACGAAAAGCAGGACACTCTGTTAGTTCATGCAGAATAACAAAATAAAGTAATTCTGAGCACTAACAATTGCTAACAGAAATTATTTAAAAATCAGATTACCAAAAAGTTTACAAAAAACGACAGTGACACGTTGCAAAAAAAACACGGTGTTAGCGACCACTATACACCCTCATAGTAAATATCGGGCGCCTGATTGTTGCCAAGCTTTGGACAACTTAAATGTTTCTCAGCTAAAGAGTTACCGTCTAAGTACGTAAATCATTCAACCCAGACCGTTTTCGGCCTTATCGACATAGCATAAAGAAAAGGGCAAGTTTAGTTCTTGTGAGGTAAGGGCAATCAATAAATTATAAATAGTAACAATGTCAACAATAACACAAACTGTAGCTGAGTCACATCTTGTTGACTCAAGACTGATATGCTATGGTTAAATAAATATTAATGACAAATACTTTATTTAACGTCATTTGCGAAGGAAGTGGTTGCCCATTCATCATAGCCAGAGGCTAAAGTTTAATAGCTTGATGGCTCAGATCTTGGCGTGAAAGTCAAATTTGAAGAGGGAGGAAAACCGGAGTATCCGGAAAAAAACTCTCGGAGTCAGATTGAGACCGATTGCCTGGGAATTGATCTCGGGTCGTAGAGGTGGAAGGCGCGACTGATGACCACTAAACCAACCTGACTCCCCTGGTCATCAAAAACAGTGTAAAGCCTATCAAATGAATGCCTCAAAAACAGCCTTTAGAAAATGGAATAGTCCACCAGTGAGAATAAAATGTATTCTTGTTTTGTCTGAGACATTAGTATCTGACTGCAAATGAAAAAGGTGTTGAATTAAGGAAATTCGTCATGAAAGTGACAAGGTTGAAAACTGTCATTTTTGTTAAAAATTCACAAGGGCAATTTTAATGATGATGATGAAGACAACAGATTATCATCTCTTGGCACCGACATCCCTTAGGTAGATAATGAATATAGATTAACGATAAAGTTGATGGTAATGGTGTTAATAGTGATGTTGATAATGGTGAAAAATGATAACAGTGGTGGTAAAAATATAATAACGATGATAACAAATTTATGATAGTAATGGTAATATCGTTAGCAGGACTAATGTTCTGTAAAGTATAATATTGCTGCTAGTGCGGTCGCACGACTACCTTAGTTTGGAGGCTCGCATTCGTGTTACACATCATTTCATATCTGCTCTCTAAGTCTTCGTGATGCATTTCCATCATTTTGTTGTTTCTCAAGAAATCATTTCTCTCATTCTCCACTTCTCTGCCCTTTCTTAACAGCTCATCACGTTGCTGCTCAACAATGGCCAGTTTCTGAAGTAGTTCATCCCTTTCTCTTTCGACGCTTTCAAGATCCTGAAGTTGGTTCTAATAAAGCAAATATTGAGGGAATATAACGAGCAATTCAAGGCAGGTAACAAGGGAATTCAACTTCATTGACTCATTCTTTTCTTGTCTAAAAAATCCAGCTAGAACTAAGAGTCTAACAAGACTGGCGCAAACTACTAGTTTTTTTCTTAAACGTTTTCTAAAGTTTTACGGTATAATGAAAAATATCTCAAAATCAGTACTTTAAACTTGATCCCATTGTAAGAAGGTTTCTTTAGTTGTAGATAAAGGCAGAACAATGACCATGGAAAAACAGGTACTTTACTTTGTTAAATCTGATCAGATTCTTTTCTCACCACTTTTGGTCATGTGATAAAGCATTTCTAAATGATAAAATCAAGTGAAAATAATGGTTTGCACTAGCTGCACAATCCTACAAATTACTGACATAATACGTAGCCCACCTGAAGAACTTGAATGTTATATTCTAAATCTTTAAACTCTTTTTCGGTTTTTTCCAGTTTCTTTACCTGAAATTATAATATATCTGGTATATTAATAATAGACTTGTGAAGTACTCTCGATTTACGTCATAATGCAAATGATTTTTTTAATGAAATCTCTCAACAAACAATGACATGAAACCCGAGGTGTGCGATCAAAGTCATCATTAGTAAAAGTTCTCTTCTCAGAAACATGAGAATTAAAATTCATTGCAATACACTTCCTAAACACTAATCCAGTCCAAACTAGAATATTATTCCAATGATCCACATCCTAAGTAGTGTTCCTCATTCGTCAAAACTTCCAAAAAATGCACTGGCAGCTCAGTGAATTTGCCTCTCTTCGAGCTTCAAA
>JAPEIX020092425.1:0-10439 GCA_026122405.2 Zoanthus sansibaricus
CGCATTTTTCATAAGAACAACTTTATAAGAACAATGTCAATGAAGCTCAAATTGGCAGAAAATTAAGAACAATTTAAGAACAAGCTCAGACTGAGGCTGAAATAAAGTGAAAACGTTCAAAACTTTACTGAATCTTGTAATTTACGTTCGCAATGTGCACAGCCACCTATCACAGTAAAAACTATACACAGAAACACCATTTCCCATTCACTATTATATCTACTACTGTTCCAAATGACAAACGTATTCATGTAATAATAGATCAAGTGAGATCTCCTGAAAATATAGATGATCAGCGTTATTTTTCATTATCTTGTATTTTTCCTTTTTGTTTTGATTTCTCATCATTTCCAACTGCTCACAGAAATAAGAACAAATAATAATGAACATTTGTTATTTGGGCCTCGGTAAAATTTACTGGTTCTTTAAAAAAATCGGGTAAACGTTGTTTGAACTATTAAATGAAATCTTTTTTTTCCTCAATTTAGTTCAAGGAAATTACGTAAATGTTTATGTTTTGACATTTCAAGTATTTACACTTTTAGAAAAGCTTTGTTTATATTTTAAGTGTTAAACTTGGTGCATGATCACTACGCATTGCTATTTTCTCATCTGAAGTTCATTTCTGCAGCTTCCAAAAAGTGTTTAAAATGGTTATAGGGAAAACATATAGGGAAAACATGCAGCTGTTTTGGGGAGAAAAAATGTTTCGAAAGTAAAAATGGCGAAGGGAACCATTTAACAACAAGTTCAAGTTCAAATCAAAATCAAAAACTTACCGCTCGAAACGAGTGACTGATTTCAAAGAATATATAAAATGTTTCATAGAAATGTTTTCTGGGTCTTAAAATCAATAAAACATATCTACAATGTTTTAAACTGTTGACTTTCAGTGATATATATTGAAAATTGATTAAAACAGTTAAATACTGATCTGTTTTTGTGCAGTGTTTGTTACCTCCGCCATCTTAGGTTGACAACTCAACTGATCCAACTTGCCAGCCAATAGGTCACGTGACGCGTTAGTGCAAGTCGCCTATTCACACTGCGGTGATAAACATTGTGAAACGTACCCAACAAAGATATAAAAGACAATGAATACTTCCGATAATATACAATTTAGCGTTTGACATGATAAAATTCCATATTGAAACTTTCCTTGCGAAGAACGGGAAAATAGGGGAGGGGGGAATGTAAAACACACTCGCCATTTTCTCCATTTCTCGAGTGTTCTCAATTGCCCGTCGTGTTCAAGTCACAACATATTTTTTACGAATCCGCCCGCTTGATCAAAAGGGAAAAAAATAACGCCGGCCCCCCTCCCCTTAAAAAAAAAACACAACAAATGTACGTACACAGGCAGACTTTCATTGTTCCTTTTAACAAACAGAATAGGCAGTACACGCTTTTTTTTATAAGAACAACTTTATAAGAACAATGAGGCTCAGACTGGCCAAAAATTTACGAACAATTTAAGAACAAACTCAGGCTGGAGCTGAAAAAAGTGAAAATGTTTCTATAGTTTTAAACTGACTTAATCTCGTACCCAGAGTGGGAGATTTGGGTACGAGATTAGTTGAAACTTTACTGTATCTTATAATTTACTTTCACAATGTGCACAGTATAAAAGCACAGTAAGCACCGTTTCACATTTAGTATATCTACTATTGTCCCAAATAATAGACGTATTCATGTAATACTAAAAGTTCCTCAGACAATCAGCACTGTTTTTCCAATTTCAATGCCTTAGTTTTATGTTTCGATATTTTTCATTATCAATAAGAAGAAATTGAAAACAAATTGAGGCTGAAAGACCCAAAAATTTAAGAACAATGAGCTTTGGCAAAATGTACTGGTTCTTATAAAAAAGAAAGCGTTTACCAGTACGTGGCTCTAATCTTACACCAGTAAAATGCCAATGATTTATTCATGCTCAGGAAAGCACAGACTGTAACTTAATACCGACAAAACGCATCACATTTGATACGAATTGACAAGAACATACAATCCTGCATGTAGAAAAGCGTGTTGCCAAAACTTCCCAGGACGCCCTTCATATTTCGCCGAGCCTGGAGATGCATTCTACCTTAAATGTTAAGGAAAGAAAACTTAAAAACGACGGTGAAACATTATTTTTTCCCACAATAAATCTCAGTACCTCAAGCCACAAGAAAAACATACAAAGCATACCAGAGCACTTATCGGAGTTATATTTGAATTGATTTTCAGCTAATAAGATAAAATTATACATCATTTTAAAAGAACAAAACAGGACTATTTTGACCCTGCTCTCGATTTGTTGAAAAATTCAACAACATTGAGCTTGAGAAAAATTTGTCACTGACAAATTTGTCACTGACTTCCAAATCATATTGCGATAGCTATGCAAATCGGTTCGACTCTAATTTTCAAATGTATATAAGATGGTGAAGCAGTAATATATGTTGGATCACGACGACTTTCCACATGGATGTGGCTAAACATCCTGAGAGTGAGTAGTGTGCAGCTAGCTGTCAATACATGCGTAGAAATGGGAGACTTTGGCGGTTTCCTATGGGCAACTCTCTCCAGTAGGCAAACGAAGTTACCTACCTTTTTATTTTTATACAATGGTGGAATGGGAGGCCGTATGTGAAATGCACTATAATACATTACATGTCCATTAACCCATTTAGGTAGCTAAATAAAACAATTAACTTACACAAAGTGTTCAATACAGTTGAACCCTGATGATTCGAGGTCTCAAAAGAAAATGAAAAATATTTCGAATTCGGGGGTTTCGTATTATCGGGGTCAAGTATGTATAAATTCATATAACTTAATTTATGTTGTTATCACAATATTGATAAACAATTTGTTGCCTCTGATAGTTTTTAACACGTGTTTTCGCTTTTATCCATAATTGAACGTTTTTTAGAAATTTCTCAGTGAAAGTAAAACCATGTTTAATTGTTTGTTGACGCTAAATTTTCTTCAAGTCATTATGTTGTCATGTAGTCGCTTTCCTGAACAAAAGAGTTTTCAAGAATTACTCAAACTAGAACAAACACAAAGCTTTGAAAATGTTAGGAAAAAAGCTATCAGTAGCGAGCTGCCTCTGAGAGCTACCAGTGTTTTTCTTAGTAATGTGGGCGAGTTGATTCAAATGACGACGAATCTCGTCAACTTTTCTGGCAGCGAAGGGCTCTGTATGATAATATCGATAATGTGTGAATGGCCTCAGTGATCGCAGCAGCTGTTAGCTTCTGCGGGCTAACCTCTTGGTCGTCCTCGCCTATATACTTTCCATCATCGTGTTGTCCTGTTCTCTGAACTCTCAATATGTCATCGTCACTTAAGGAGGGAGTCCACATAAAATTCTGTTTTCTCAACTTGGTAATGGTAGTATTTCGGCAATATGATTTCATGTCAGTAAATTTAATCAATAGTTAATGCCAAAAAAGTGTTTGTTTATATTTTACTGTTGCCTAGGCAACCTAATGGGCTACATTTGTTTGCATTTTTCAGGTTTCATTTGAGAATATATAAGTCTTTCCCCCAATTCCGGCTCTCCTTAAACAGTTCCGAATTGCTTGCTTTAAAATCGTGTTCTATGCTTTTGTCAGAGGGACCATGCCATCTATCTAGAACGTTAACGATGATGGATGGCATGGGCTTGTTTATTGTCAATATTAAAGATTGCATTAATGAATTTTTAACTAGTTAAAGCTATTGGGATTTAAATGTATATTTCTTTTACTGTCTTCAGTTTTGTATATTAAAAACTATCTCCCAAAAAAGAATTTTACCTCATCTGTACCTCTGAAAATCATAGTTGAACTGATTCATTCTTTGCTTTCGTCAAATGATCTCAGAAAGCCATGAGAAGACTTTTTGGCCATGTGACAAATTTGGCAAAATTTACTCAGCCTTAATATTTTGATTGGTGCTGTATCACATGACAGTCTTAGAATGGGAATTAAGATTCCCCCTACTGCCATACTGTTGTCATGTATCGCATTTGTTGTATATATACAGTTTTCTTGACATATAATTTCAGCCTCAGAGTTTTTTAATTTATTCTTCTTTTTCAAGCAAATTTAGCTTTACTGCTCATATCTAATAGTTTGTTCTAGACAAAAAATAGTGTATGAAAAATAAAATTTGATTATTTAGGTTAGTATATGTTATACTCTTATGTTATTCATTTGCCTTGCCTGTAGGTAACCCGTATGTTTCTTGTGTGTCAGTCGTTTGTATAGCATGATGTAATGCATGATGTAATGATATATTACTGGTAAGTAACTCGTAGTTACACGTACGTTAGTCGTATGCTTTTAGAATCAATATCTTTTTCTTTCTTTCCAACAATTTTTATTGCTTTATTGTTTGCTTTTTGAATCACATCCACTTTCGCTGATTTTCTAAAATTTCTCCTGCTTCCTCAATATCTATTTTCCATAACCTCTGCAGTTACCAATTATTGTTTTTTTGCATCTGTAATTTTTTTGTGTTGGATGTTCGAACGAAGTTGTTTTGCTTTTTTGCCGATATGGGGAGATCTGGTGCGAGATGATGACACGTGACCAATAAATAACAAACGTGGATTCAACATTCACCTCAAAGGCAAATCGAACCGTCAAAGTTGAGTTGAAGCATAACAGGTAAAAGTTACTATTACGTTGTTATTTCGTTGCTAACTTTAGCAGCACGTTGGAGTTTAACATTTTTTAGCTTTTAATGGTGTTAGATTGTCTGAAGAGCCTTAAACATTCGCCACTGGTGTTTGTATTTAGAACAGTATTTTTGGTCAGTGTAAAGCTGGACTGTGTCTGACTGTGAAGCAACTTCAACACGAATTCTTCTTTCAGTTTGGCGAATAGGACAGATGCTGTCTCAACTCTTAGGTGTTAATCACCTTTATTCATGTGTAATATAAATTTGTCCTATTAAAGCTATTTTACAATGAAATAAGTGAAAAGATCAGCCAATTTCGTTATCATGACCGGCTGCTGGTGATATTTGACAACTTAAAAAATTGTCACTGTCCGCCTGTTTGGTTCAGCTCAGTTACTGACAAAGGAACAACGACAAGTAAACGTTAAATTTACGTTGAATTCTTCTAGATCGCAACAAACGTATCGTCACAAGTTGTTATATTTACTGTTAAAAGTATTTAGTTCACTTTAAAAGATGTGAAATTTTATTTTTTCAGTAAACTTTAAGTTCCCGTGACTAACGTCGAATGTCACTCGCATATTATGGCTTTACATCAGTTCAGTTTGATTACAAAGTATATTGCCTATCCGTCGCATCGATGTATTAAAGATTTTTTTAGATAAATTTGAAAAGGTTCAGTTTTGTGTTCAAGCGAACCAGTGATCGTTTTTCAATTTTTACGTGTTTGATAACCAATTCTTCCGCATTGCACAATAGTCAGTACTAAGACAGTAGTTGACTTGCTGACTGTATTGCTAGATAAAAGCCAACTGCTGACTAAAGATTACAAACTCAGAAAGTTTTTATCCTTTAGCAAGAATTTAGACATATGAAGCGGATATATTTGGAACGCCGGAAAGATTTGTTGTTTTTAGTAAATTATAAGTCTTAATTCTTATTTTAAATATAAAAAAGAAACTTGAGTACATCGATAAATTTTCTCATTTAGCTTTTAACAAGGATTATCATAGATCCCTATTTGATGTTATGATTTCAAAAGCACGGCTCTGTAGTTGCTTTTTCAAAAATCTTGCACCAAGTCTCTGAAGCTGAAGTATATTAATCAAAGCCAGCGTTTCACGAATGTCAAATTACAAGATATTTTAAGAATGGACAGAAGAGTACTACAGTTTGTAAATGTTCAAAATTGAGATCTTCTAATTTATTTTCGGGAATTTGCGGGAATCTATTACTTCACAATTTCGTCTTTTTTTAGCTTTAAATGTTGAAACACTGCAATACCAAATATAATTTCCATTTTGATAAGACACTAAGATATGTTCCTAATAAATTGCTTTATTGTTAAGCAAAATAAATACTGTAAAAATATCAAAAATGATTTGAATTTTGTTTTCTTCCTTTTATTACTCATATATCTTTTTCGTAGGTGTTAAAAACAACAAAGCAGCAATGTTGCGACAAATCAAGCTTGTGGATGTGAATCCGCACATTACCTGTGTTTTGTGTGGAGGATATTTGGTAGACGCCACAACTATCGTTGAGTGTTTACACTCGTGTAAGTCGAAATACACCTCGTTCCCCGTGTCTTTGCATCGGATATGATAAAGCCTTAATCTACTTCTGCCAAAATATTTTCTTTTACTAATTCAAAAGTCTTTTTACTACTCTTTATCGTTTTGTCTTGCCGAAAATGGCGGTTATACTATAATACCGTGGAGAGAATATTCGCTAAATATTTGCATATAGTTATTCTTGTAACACTTTAAATTCTAAACCAAAGAGTTACTTTTCTTGTGAGCCGTTATATAGTTTTTAAACGCTTTGTAAGAAATGATTGTTGATGTTCTTCACTGGGTTAAATGTTTATTTATCATCTGCAGTGTCGGGTTACTGGAACATCCTGACTATTTCGATTCTATTTCTACCTTCGGCTTGAATTACTTTCTGCGAGCGAGAGACGTAGAAAACTCAGCACGTCAAAATCGCTTAATGAAATTTGCCAACCGTAAAATTTTTCTCTTTTATTTGTAAGGTGCTGGCAATTGCGATGCGCTGTGAATGTCTCTAGCAAGTGTTCAGAGTGTATTTTAACATGTCAAGGCTAACTAAAGTCTAAGTACTGTACTGACCAACGCTTTATATCAAGTTTTTTTAAAAAAAATAAATTGCTGTACACATATAAACGAACATAACTACAACACTGCTATTGGACTTGCGTGCTAAGCTCGATCTACTATCTCTCTGTGAACTTCCTTGCAAAGGCAAGGATGTATAAATCAAGTTTACAACTGAGTCTGTATTTATTCTGAGATTAGAGAAGAAACATTCGGACTCAGTAGAACTAGAAAGTTTTGACAACAACTATTTCCTCTAAAATTTTGCCCCGGTGTCAGTTTAAGTTGATTTTTGTTCAAATGTCTTTAAGTTAACTGTTAATATTGGTTATTTAGGTCCTTAAAACTTTTTTTAAGAACATTTCAGTTTTATTCAAGCAATCAACAGTCAAGACTTTACAACTCCATTTATGCTGTCACACCAAATTTAGTTACTGTTGTCGTTGAACAGAAACGTCGAGGACAGGAAGTGGATTTAGCTTTTCACTTTTTAATGCTGTGTTTTGGTCTTGGTTTCACTAAATTTATTTTGTGAAGGTCTAATTAGTCTCTGTGGAAGATACTATGTAAAACTTGTAAATACTGACTAAATACGTTTCTCAAGTAAAAAGAATTAGCTGAAATTAAATGACAATTTTACCAAACTTACATAGTGAGTGATAAATCCAGCTTACATGACATTTATCACGGAAGACGCGCCTGGCGTTGTTTTGTTTTTATAATATATTACAGTACAGAGTATTCACAAAAAACCCGTTTTAGTACAGTTTGTTTGGCTTTGATAAATATGCTCAATTCCTTTGATTTATGTTATAATAGTTAAATATGTTACCCTTGCGAATAAAAGGCTTTTCTGCTGGCAGAAATTGAGCGAGTGATAATTGAAAAGAAGTATAGTGAATGTAGTAAACATTTAATAAATGTGTTTGTCGATCCCTAAAATACAAGAGACTTATTGAAGCTATACTCTGCGTGAGCCTAAATTTATTTTATCGACAGAGATCATGCGGTCATGCATGCAAACAGTAATTCTAAAAGGTCCGTTGGTGTTGACTTTTTTCTATAAATTTTCAACGTAGCAACCGGCATTTCATGCAACTGATCCTAATAAAATTATTTCGAAAGATGCCTCTCAAGCCTCTGTCTGCATGAGCTCTGGTGAAGTTTTTACTGATGCGAAAAAGATTTTGTAGAAATTTTGTCTTGTTTGTTATATGTACTTGCTTAAAATGCATACTGTTTCCCGTGACTTTTATTTATAATTTTTATCGTTAACTGAATCAACTCATTCATAAACTGAGTAAGTTATCGCGGAAATATATTAGTTGACTGGAAGAGAAGAATCATTGGATATTTGGCAACGAATCCTCAGTGATGAATGTCGTGTTGGCAACTAATAATGATAATCTGTGAGTACTGAAAAATTATTCAAATAAGTCATACGAAAAAACTAAAACTTCAAACGTCAGCTGACTGAACAGATTGACTTTATCAACCTATCGGCTCTTATAGAAACAATTAAAAAGCTGCTCCTCATTGTTTGAATAAATATATTCCTTTTTCTCTTGTTTATAGTCTGAGAGTGAATTGAGTAACAAAAGTAAAACAAACGCTCTGAACAACAAAATGCCTTGCTTTTTCATTTTTGATTTATTAAGGCAATGATTTCCGCGTTGTGAAGAAACTGAAGTACAATACAGTGTTTTTACTACATTGCTAAGTTATCGTCGGAGTTTCATGTCAAGGTATCCATATTTCTCGATCCTTCGCTTTGAGAAAATGGTCTTAAATCAGTTGAAGAAAATGAAGGAGGCGTGGTTGCCTAACTTGGAAAGATATTTTCCTCTCAGCCACCAGGTTTCAAAGATTTTCAAGAACGTTTGTGTGACCTTCATTTCCGCCGGAGCTCTCTCAACTTTAGATCCTAACGAGATTGGTAAAATGAGTACCATCCTCTGCTGGAAGCTAACCTGCGATGGTTAGTGTCTCGTCCAACTGCAACAGAACACATTCACCGTTTAACAATACAGAAACCAGGGATAAGGACCCGGTCAGCTTCCTTTCAGACCGAATGGATTCTTTAAAACCTTTCAGTCCCAGTCAGTTATCATCAACCAATTGTTTCTTACATAAAACATTAAAAATAAGACATTTGGTAAAGAGAAAATGAGAATTAATCAAACAAAGTAAACTATAAAAAGTTTTATACAATTTTCTTAATCTTATTCAATGAAAAATATGGGCTCGAGTTTATAAAGAATTTTTAAAACATAATTGAGACTGAAAGGGTTAAAGACTTTAGCTTTAGACATTTGTGTGGCCTTGTTGTAAGCTGTTGTTTTCGCATAAAGAAGCGTTTTCACCGTTCACGATTGACTTCTGGACCTGTGCACTAGATACATTTTCCGCGAAGAATTAAAAGAAACAACTCATTTTAATAGATTGGAACAACTTTGCAGTCTCAATTACTCTGTTTTTCTTGCCAAACAATATTTGAAGAAGAACTGAATTCTTTGATTAATACCTATTGCCAGTTTGTCACTTGAAGTTCTTTAGCACTCACTACTTTGCCTCGCATGAAATTGATTTGCAAGTTATTCGTTGGCTATTAAAAAAACAATCAAAACAGTTTTGATTTTAGAGAGAAATTGATTTCTTTGTGATGTTAGTCTGCAGAAGCTGTATCGTGAGATACCTTCACACGTCGTTCAACTGCCCCATTTGTGACGTGGAGGTACACAAAACCAGACCACTCTTCCATATAAGGTGCGTACTACAAGTTCAGATTTTCCATGCTTTTATAATACAATAAGTACCTCGGTAAAATATGGTTTTCCAGTTTCGTTTAATTGTTATAATTCATAACTCTTTACAGACCAGACCACGTGTTACAAGATATTGTATACAAACTCGTACCAGGACTCTACTGCGGTAAGCTCGAAGCCTTAACATGAAACAGTTGCCATCTTCATCATCACTACTTGTTTAATCATCACTTAAAGAGCTTAAGAAGGAAGGACGAGAGCAACGAAACATCGGTTTTGTTGTCAAGGCTAGATAATTGACTAATTTTGCGAGATTGAACGAGAAAATGAACTGCAAATGAAGAACAAGAAATTGTCAAATTTTGTTCACGTTGTCCACAAAACGCGAAAATTGAGCTTTTCGCGTCGATTAGTAAAGGCGACAGTTAGTAGTTTTCTCTGCCGTCCTCATCATCATCGTTACCATCGTCGTCACCATTGTCATAAACTTCATCATCGTTATCTTTACTGATCATCGTCGTTGTCTGAACGTCCTTATAAACTTCATCATTACAATCACTATCATTGTCGTCATTATCATAAGCTCTATCATCATCATCATCATTACCATCATCATCATCATCATCATCATCATCATCATTACCATCATCATCATCATCATCATTACCGTCATCATCATCATCATTACCATCATCATCATCATCATCATCATCATCATCATCATTACCATCATCATCATCATCATCATCATCATTACCATCATCATCATCATCATCATTACCCTCATCACCATCATCATTACCATCATCATCATCATCATCATCATCATTACCATCATCATCATCATCATCATCATCATCACCACCACCACAACCATCATCATCACCACCACAACCATCAT